>PVLC010003465.1:0-97016 GCA_004027655.1 Graphiurus murinus
CCTCCCTCCCTCCCTCCCTCTCTCTCTGTTTTCTTTTTTGTGAAGACAATTGAATACACATTAATTTCTTGGGCTTCCTAAACACCTCAAATACAAGAATACCTGCTGAGGAGCTTGGAGCAGGGTGGAGGACTGCAACCTTTCATGTCCCTCAGGAAACAGGTGAAGTTTTTTGTTCTTGACATAACATTATCATTAGTAACATGACCTCAGATACACATGTGAATGCTTAAAAAAAAAAAGAAAAGAAAAGAAAATCATGCATGCCCCTCCCCTGACCAAAATGATTAGAGGTCTTCAAAAGTTCAGGAAAAGTCCAGGTTAGGGTTTAAACAGCCGCATTTACTCAGAGCTAACACATGGTTCATATCATTTTTATTAAGGAGTTAGTCTAAGCTCACTTGGCAAACTGGGTTAATGACTAACTGGGTGAAGTGACTCAGATAAACTCCTCACATCCTGACTGTGGTCAGCTTGGTGATGCTTTTACAGGGATATGTGTGATCTCAAAATGGCACCTTTAGACCTCTGACCACCTTTGTCTTTTGTTTCTTGTAAAATATAGAGTAAATGTAACAGGATTTGACCCACTTGGGGGATAGTGAAGAGTCAGTAGAAGCTATCACAGACAGTACACTGAAGGAGTGGAGTTGGGCAGGGTGGGAGCCAAACCCCTCACCTCGAGTTGACCCACTCTGAACCAGCTGTTCTTGCCTCTGGATGAAACCCCACCATCATCACCCGGGGGGGGAGCGGGAGGGAGGGAGGGAGGGAGGAAGGAAGGAAGGAAGGAAGGAAGGAAGGAAGGAAGGAAGGAAGAAGGAAGGAAGGAGTGCAGTCTCCATGGGGTCTCAGGGACCCCAGAGGCTTTGTCCTTCAGAATTGACCCCCGTTGTGGTGAGGAGATGCGTCTCTAGAAAGGGGAGCACCCTTGTGCCCCCACACGCAGGGCTGTCTGCAGGCAGCACTCTCGGCAGCAGAGGACTATGGCCTTCATCCTGTGTCAGCTTGTCCCAGGTCCACCAGAGGGGACTGAAGAAAAAGGGAGCAATCTGAGTTAGCAAGGAGAGGTGTGCCCTGCCAGCGGCACCTCCTGGCAGCTGTGCAGGTTCAGGCTCAGTGGGGTGCAAGCTCAGTGGGGTGCAAGCTCAGTGGGGTGCCTTTGGAGTTTCCTTGAAGACCCCTGCTGAGGACCTCTGAGTGCACTCTTTGCGCTAGTGATGCCTCTCAGGTTGGCTGCCTGTGGTCCTCCGTCCTCCCCCAGGCCTGGGATTTTGGAGTTGGCTCCTCTGCAGGATCCCTTGCCCTGTAGGTGCTCCCTTAGGGTCAATATTGGCTACACAGTATAAGCATCTCCAGACACCATGACCTATTCCTTGGGAAAGGGCATCTTTGCCTCACTCTTGGTGACCAGCTATTCCAGTTTTCCCAGGAACGTCCTGCTTTCAGCACAGAAAGTCTCATCCTTAGGAGACCGTTCAGTCCTGGGCAAACTGGACTGGTTGTTCATGCTAGAACACATGGACCCAAAGCGATCACAGTTTTGTGCTTCGACTATAGTGTCGTCCTTTTAGGTAGGAACCAAACACCAGTCCTCATGCCCCTCACACACCGGGGACTCACACCAGACTTCCCAAGCAGCTTGTGAAGGGCTGGGCTGGGGAAGTTGGGGAGTGCACACTGCTGTAGTCCTTGAATCGGGGTCGGGGGGACAGATCATGACAGCTGGTGCTCCACAAAGGCCTTTTCCACCAGAATCGTCAGCATCCCCTAACATCTGCTCATTGGACCTGGAAGTAGGTGATGGATTACAGTTGAAGAAGCATGTTTCAAAACGAGGCTGTCTATTTGCTTAGTGCAGAGTGAGATAAACTCGCTGGGTATAAAGTCCTGGGGATGTGTGCCTAGTGGAGACCACCCCTCAGGGGCTGCCAGCAATCCTGACAACGACAAGAAGGGATGTGGGCAGGAGCCTGGTGCTTACCATTAACATCTACTGAGCCATTTTCTTCCAGTCCTTTGGCTCCGGCCAGAAGCTTTAAGGGAGGTGTGTGCATAAAAATTACCCAAAGATTCTGTTTAGAATGTAGCTTATCTGTCCATAAACATGGAAAGATTCTCAGCCTCATTTATAATAGGAATGGCACAAATTCAAACTAAAGCAAGATACCATTTGTAACCTAGGTCAGCAAGCATCTGGCACTCTGTTGATAACACAGGGGGAGAAATACACATTCTTGCATTGTTGGCATAGTTCCTGTGGAGAGGCCTCTGGCAACACCCAGCAGAATTACAGGTGCATCTACCGTTTGATCTAGAAACCCACTTCTGATAATCTATCCCATAGATACGTCTACCCATAATAAACAACATGTGCATAATATGTAATATAATATCATAATTATCTCATTGCTTGTAATGGCAAAAAGATGGGAAATAATCCAAGCTATTTCAGATTCATACAATGGAATACTATGCAGCATAAAAAAAGACTGATGGAAATATCTATATACTCCTAATACAAAGAGATCTTTGGGATGTAGTTTTAAGTGAAAAAATTAAATAACAGATTGTACGTATAAAAATTAAATATATAAGCAGATACGTACATATTTTTGCAGGAAAGGAGGAAATAAGAATATATAATAATATGTATATTTGAACTTTCCATCCTCCTGCATCAGCCTCTTGAATAGCTAGGATTACAGTCATGTGCCACAGTGCCCCAGGCCCCTTCCCCTAATTCTAATTTACTGATTCTAAGGGAAGGCTCAGAATTCCATATTCCTATACAAGTTTGGAGGCAGGTGAACCAAGGAACACACATTAACAAAGACGCTCTAAATATCTCTCTCCTGCAATATATTATTGGCATTTTCACCTGACCATTCTGCTGGGCTGAACTTATTTCTCAAGGTACAAAAATGTTGCAGGAAAGCGTCTTGGAGAGGGCACCAGGTAGAACCGATTGGAGGACCTTAAAGGAATCGTGGAAGCAAAGAACAGCATGGAGTCAGGATGGAAACCGGTCTAGGAAGTGGTCATGTGGTCAGGTTGTCCCAGGGGTAGACAACCCATGGGGAAGCTGTGTGCTCCCATTTATCCACAAAAAGTTCGAGAAGATTCCTTAGGAATGTCGGCATTCTCAGTGCTTGTAGACCCAGCAGATGTGAAGAAATTAGCACAAAATGAAGGGTTGATGCAGATATGGTATTGTGCCCACCAAAAAGATGATCTATGGAGTTCTAACCCCTGGTTCCTAGGAAATGACCTTGTGAACAGGGTCTCTGCAGATGCTATGTAAACAGGATCGAATGGATTAAGATGGGCCCTGAGTCCCATATGGCTGGTGTCTAAGAAGAGGGAAAGCTGGGTACGGACACACACAGACACACAGGAAAGAAGGTCATGTGATGATAATGCAGGCACTGAGAAATGCAGCTCCAAGCCAAGAAACTCCCAAGAATTGCCAGCCACCACCAGAGTCTGGGAAGAGTCAAGGCAGGAGTCTTCCTTGGAACCATCAGCGGGAGCAGGGTCCTATGTCACCTTGATTTGGGACTTCTATCCCAGAACTGTTACAGAATACATTTCTGTTGTTTAAAGTGACCTAGTTTATGGTAATTTGTGGCAGCCACTGAAAACTAATACAGTTGGTGAGAGAGAAGAAAATAAAGACTCCAGGATTCTACTCCTGGACTGAAAGGCTGAAGAATGGCATACCTGGACACACTAAAGGTGGGAAAGCCTGTCTGGAGGGTTTAGAAAGGATGGGAAGCCCAACTTTAGCTCATAACAGCGGAGATGGGGCAGAACTGATTGCATCTATGAGTGAAACCTCACAATGTCAACACAGGAATCAGGGCACCTGTTTATGCGTCACCATCTACTGACCAAGCGCTCACTGAAATGGTTATGAGTTAGAGCTTTTGAGAGAAGGTATGGTGCTGGTAATGTTTAGCAGCTGACTTTCCAAAAAGAAAGTCCTGATTTGTATTGTTTGACCATTTACGTGGCGTAAATATTCTCACCATGGCCAATTCCAAGCTCCCCTGTTATGTTACTGAACATGGAGCAGGAAGAGAAGCTGTCGTTGGCTCCTGGGAGTCAGTACGAGCTGGTACCACCTGGCTGCAGCAGTGCCGCCCCGAAGGTGACAGCTCTGAGCACCAGGGAGATGTAGGCTTCAGGAAGAAACTGACCCTCGGCAGGTTCTAAGGGGTTGGGGAAGAGCCTTCGACAGGAAGCAGCCTGAGTCAGAGAAAAAGGCAAAGGAGCCAGATGGAGCTGACCCCGGGTCTCAGTTCAGACACTCGCTAGTTGTGCTCTCTGAGCCTCAGTTTATTCATTTGTAAAATAGCACCTAGCATGCAGGATTATATTATATGACATACATGTACACACATGCATGGACATTTAACATCTATACACACACATGTACATAGTTCTCCACTTTCTAGACAAAGCTATGTGGTCAGACATAAGGAGATATTTTGTTCTCCTTGAATGTGGGTTAGGAACCCTCTAGAACATTACTTCACTTCTGTTGAGTTGTTCAAGGACATCTGAGGGAAGAGAGCCCAGAGGGACTCAGGAGAGAAACATCCTGCCGGGGCCTTTGAGGCTACAAACAACCACATAAGACCGGAAAAAAAGTGCTCACGTGAGGCCGGGTTCCTTCCAGACTTAGTGACCAAAAGGATTTTAGGTCAGTGTTTATCCTTCAGGAAACAACAGGGAAACAGGAATCATTCGCATCTGTCAAGGAGGTGTGCTCCTGCCTCAAAAAGTGGAGCGAATTCCTGACATCGAACAAAAGAGTGTCTTGGAGGATATGACCGCATTGGGCAGGGACATTTTGAATGGGTCCTTTCCCCAAGGCTGAGTCTCTGTGTAGACAGAAAGAGTGACTCTGTGATTTGGTTATTTCTTGTGCACAACTCAATTGGAAATTAAATTCTTTGGCTACAAACTCATGTGCCTACCTTGGCTCACTTGGGAGCCAGGCTGGGTGAGGAGACAGCCCTGACCACTCGTCACTGCTAGAAATCACAATAAAAAAAACAGTGATAATAATCTGATGTTACTTTTAGTGATTAGATCCAAGGCTAAAAAGCTCTGAATTGCTGGGTGTGGTGGAGCCTGACTTTAATCCCAGTACTTGGGAGGCTGAGACAGGATGATCACAGCCAAAATAGCCTCAGCTCGGGGAGATCCAGTTTCAAAATAAAAAGGGCTGGGGGTATAGTTCCGAGGTAGAATGCCCTGGGTTTAATCTCCAGTACAAGCAAAACACTCTAAATTTCAGGAACCTATTCCAAATCTCTTTAGCCAGGATTATATAACTCATATAGTAGTTATTTACCAATGTGGTGACTCTTTTATTCTTAAGGGATATGAGCCCTTGATTTTTCTGCATATATAGGAGTTGATGTGACTTCTATTGTGTGTGTGTGTGTGTGTGACTAGGAATTAAACCCACGGGCATTCTACCTCTGAGGTACACCCCCAACCCTATTTTATTTTTTAATTTTGAAACAGGGTCTCACTAAGTTGCAGAGGCTGGCTGCAAATCTGCCAGCCTCCTTGTCTCAGCTTCCCAAGTATTAGGATTTCAAGTGTGCGCCACCACACCCAGCTACTTCTATTAACTTTTAGCACTGGATACATTTACCAAGATAGACTTCTCAGGGAATCTCTCAGCTTCCATGGATATTCTACCATCAACTGATTATGTATTTGTAAATTTATTTACCCTAGGCAGTAGAGAGTGATCATCCAATACAAAGTCACAGTTCACTTCTTACCTCTTTCTTTGATGGTATAAAGACCTCGAAGTAGCCGGGTGTGGTGGCACACGCTTGTAATCCCAGCATTTGGGAGGTTGAGACTGGAGGATCCGGGTTGGAGGCCAGCCTCAGCTACCTAGTGAGGCACTCTGCAACTTAGTGAGACCCTGTTTCAAAATAAAGAATAAAAAATAGGGCTGGGGGTATAGCTCAGAGGTAGAATGCCCCTGAGTTCAATCCCCAGTACCACACAAAAAAGACCTTGAAGTAAGCAAGTACACATCTCAACTTTCAATATGCAGCATCCTTGAATTCTTGTTCCATCCTCTGTGGATCTTGCTTAATAAAAACTCTAAACTAGAATAGCCAACCCCAATCTGATGTTCCAATTATATCTATTTATGTCAAAATTTGTGAAGATTGGTTGTCTCTGAGAGGGAGCTAACATTGCAGTGAGTGAAGAATGATCTGTGATGGAGATAAATAGAAAAACCAATCATGCAGGCCATTTCCCCGTAGAGACAAGGTGTGATGGAACCTAAACCCAAGGTATTGACAGGGAAGGCAGGCAAGCACAATACGATTTTGAAGGACAAAGGTTTTTAATTTAAAATTTGGGGAATGGGTAAGCAAACAAGTAGCGTGGTCTGAATATAGGTAGAGACCAAAGGTTGCAAGCTCAAAGCCCTGTGGGGAAGAGCAGCCACAGGTCAGATGGGAAGCAGAGCAGAACTTTGCTTCCCAGCTCAGCTCCTTCAACTCCTGTGTGGGCTGAACACAAAGGTCATAAATAACAGGGATTCAATTCCTACCATATAGGGACCTCTTGCCATTGGCTATCCATTTGGGATGAAGTTACCAAGATAACAACTAGTGTATTTTTCATTTCTAATGGAAATAAGTTCAAACAGCAAGGCAAGATAAATGAACACGTACATACTTTAACTGGACTTTGTAGTGCATCCATCTCTTTCTGTGAACAATTGAAGGTCTAATTTTGTTATTAATTATGGGAGGAAATGCATGAGGGTGGGGTCCATCATTTGAATTTCCCTGATTTATTGACCTCAAGTGTTACATATCAAAGGAAGACTTTAAAAAAAAAAGGAAAAGGTAAAAGAAAGAAAATACAAGCAAACAAACAAAAAAGGTATTATGGATACCCAAAGTGCCTATTTTAATGTCTCAATTTCTACACAAAGTCATTTGAAAGCAAAACAGTTGAAGCTCTTTCTTCAGGAGCAGCAATTTAGAACAGAAAGGGAAAAAAACTTATATTTATCATACCTGACAGTGCTACTCTCTTTTTTTCCCATATTTTAAATGAATTGTTTTATCTAATGGTCACTGTAGTTTTTTGAAAAAATTATAGCTAAGGAGATTAAGACTCAATGTGTTTTAGAAATTTGCTCAAGGTCACACAGTCTCTGGCAGAGCAAGTTCTATAATTGAAGTAGCCAAAGCAGAACTTTCTGAGAATCATCTCTGGAGCACATGGCTTTATTCTGGAACTTTTGGTCTTTGTCTTTGGTAAGGCCATTGGATTTTGTTGTTGTTATTAAAACAATTTCATCCTATGGAATTTTTAAGAATTTGTTTGTTTATTTATTTATTTATTTTTGTGGCACTGGGAATTGAACTCAAGGGCATTCTACCTCTGAGCTACACCCCCAGCCCAATTTTTTAATCTTTATTTTGAAACAGGTCCTCACTAAGTTTCGGAGTGCCTCACTAAGCAGCTGAGGCTGGCTGTGAACCCGATCCTCCAGTCTCAGCCTCCCAAATGCTGGGATTACAAGTGTGCACCACCACGCCTGGCTAATTTTTAAGTTTTTAAATAATTCCTCTTGTGTCAATCAGGGTTCTATCAGAGACACAAAACCAGTAGGAGGTGATGGATGGAGAGTGAAATGGGCAGATGGATAGATGGATTTCAAGGAATCAATTTATGTGGACAAGCATGGATAGTGTAGTCCACAGGTAGAATTTCTTCTTAATCAGGGAAATCTTGGTTTTTCTCCCACCCACATTCTTAAGGACAATCTCTCTCTCTCAATCTCTCTTTTTTTCTCTCTCTCTCTTTCTTTTACAGTAATGGAGATTGAACCCAGGTGCATTCTACCTCTGAGCTACACTCCCAGCCCTATTTTTTTATCCTTTATTTTTGAAAAAGGGTCTCACTAAGTTGCAGAGGGCCTTACTAGGTAGCTGAGGCTGGCCAAAACCTTGGATCCTCTTGTCTCAGCCTCTCAAGTACAGGGATTACAGGCATGTGCCACCACACCCGGCCTGGCAATCTCTTTTACTTAAAGTCAACGGATTGTAGATGTTAACTACATCTACACAATGCTTTCATGGCAACACCTAGATTTGTAGTTGATTGACTAACTGGTTATTACAGAGTATCTGGGTTGGCACATAAAATGAACATCACACCTCACAAACTTACACAATTCCCTTTTATCACACAAAGATAATCCTGGCTGGGAAATCAAAGACAACAGTGCTCTTCCCTGACTTTAAGAGCTCCTTTTAGGATTAGGCAAGGCCTCTGGCCTCCCATCACTCCCTGAGAAGATGTTCTCCATCTATGGCTCAGTATGCTTTGTGGCATGTGGCCTAGCCAAGTCCTAGGCTCTTTATCTTGCTCCCCCTGCCTTTTTTTTTTTTTTTAAGAGATGGCTTGCAGGCCTCTTAGCATTTTATTCTCACTACTTCCTCAGGGTTTGACTGGTTCATAAATGAATCCACAGCTCTCTTAGATTTCTGTCATTGATCCCAATGGTGCTCACCATGGGAGCCGGAAAGGTTAGTTGGTCTGGAGAGTGTCGTGCTGCTCCCACGCTGCTCCTTCTTCATAAACATTTGCTAGTGAATGGGATGCAGAAAGTCCTGACTTTGTGCTCCAATGACCTTCAGGAACTCCGTGGGTGTTAACTCGGGTCAGAGGCTTACGACACTGGATGTGTGACCCTGGGAACACTGGTCACATCAGCAGGCTGTCTTGTCCCATCTCATAACAGCGTGTGTTCTGCTTGCTCACAGACTTTCAACATATTTCCTAAATGATGGCTACTTTCGAGAAACATCTGTGACTGGTACTCAGCGAGTGACTCTCCCTGATACATTGCTGCTGTTCTAAATGTGCATCTGCCTTGATGTGGATTCACCAGGCAGATGGTAGTTTATCATTTCTATTGTGTTGTTTTTAATGTTTTCCTTTTTCTTTCATACCTTGCTCTCTTTCTTTTCATCAGTACATTGTTTTCCTGGCCCTACCTCGGCTTTTCAATGTTTAAACTCTGTAGTTTTGCTTAGTTACTACTCAGGGACTTTGGAGGTAGGTAGCCTTCAGGACAAATTTGAAGGTGCTTCTAGTTTTTGCACTATGTTAAGTTATTGTTTCCAAGGCTGAGGTGCCTCTAGATGAGAGAAAGTGAATTACAGTTCATAAATACTCCGATGCTGAATGCTCTGTGTTTACACAAATTGATATTGTCTGTATTTTACAAATAAGACAAACTGAACCTGAAAAGTTGCAAAAATTGCTCATGACCATAAAGATAAAAGGCAGAAGAGCTGGGCATGGTGGCACATGTCTGTGATCCCAGTACTTGGGAGGCTGAGACAGGAGGATCACAGCTTCAAGGCCAGCTTCAGAAACTTAGCAAGACCCTGTTTCAAAATTTAAAAAATCAAATAAAGTTGGGGGTGTGTCTTGAGTTAGAATGTCCCTGAGTTTAATCCCCAGTACCACCAAAAAAAAAAAAAAAAAAAAGTCAAGAGAACTGGAGTTAAAATGTGACAGAAATACTGCTACTGTGTTCACCTATTTTGGGCACACAGGGAAAATAGGCTCAGTTGACCTTGCAGCTCATTTCCTAGCATGTGACTGAACTCTGGCATATGAAGAAGAAACTTCCAGGCCTGGCCCTGAAAATCCCCCTGCTTATCCCTGGCAGATCTGAAGGATGCAGGTTCCAGATGGCAGTTCTCTAAGAAAGGGAACAGCTGCCAAACCTGCCTCGGATTAAAAGATAAATAAGAAACGAATGTCGATTATGTTAAACCACAGAGCTCTCACAACATGTTTGTTACTGCAGCAAGGCGTATTTCATCCTGACTAAATCCATTCCCTTATCTACTTCCTATGGCAGTGGGCTACCCCTGAACTCCAGCTCATAAGTTTATTCTATTCCTCCTGCAGCACCAGGAAAAATGTTAAGATTATAGCAGTCTCCTACCTTTCCCCTCCTTCAATCTTTTAGCACTGATATGATTTATGAGAGCCATGGAAATTCAGGCTGAAAGAGATTGAAAGCCCACTACCCTGGGAAACCAAGCAACTCCAAGAGAACCACGTAAGTAAACTTTAACTCTGATTTCATACTCCCACCTTCTGTCCCTACCTCTTTTGCTCAACTTGGTAGTGTTTTCTAAACCTTCAGAAAGCCCTGGTTTCAATTTTAGCAAACAAAATGCAAAAGAAAAAACATGTACTAAAAGGTTAATGATTATTTATAAATAAATTATTGTTGCCAAATGAGTCCAATGCTCAGAGTTGAGCTCATGTAGGGCAAATGAGATACATTCCTGAATAAGCCAAACCAGTGAGAGGCCTTTGCCAAGCCAGAAGATCTGAGGAACACATGGCCTGAGACACGAAAACAGGAAATAGAAGTGGGAGACTTCCACCAGGGCAACTGTAAGCCACGAAGGCAAAGACGACTCACCAAAGCTGGACTCCTCAAGTTGATCATTTTGCAAAATGTCATCTGAGCATTGTCTTTTCTCTTTGGTGTGAGTGCGTATGGCAGAGACATCAGTGATTCTCAAAGTATACTTTCTCCTTTTTTTTTTTTTCAGTAATGGGGCCATTACCACTTAGCTGATCACATGGCCATACTAAATATAGACTGGATATCTCAGTCTCGTATGCAGTTGTTTGTAGCCAAAGAATTACATACTGGCTCATGGGACATGAGAGAAAGGGATATCCACATGTTCCAAGAAAGATCTCTAGAGCAGTAGGGAAGAGGGGAGGATCTTCTTCTCCCCTTTCTTCATTTGGCATGTATGGTAGGTGTGATGGCTACTGCTCCATCTTGGACCATAAGAATGAGGACCAGCCCCTTGGGTTGGTGAAGTGGAAAGATGAAGGCACCTGAGCCCAGGTGATCCTAGAGCTTCCATGACAGTCCTGAACTAATCTATACTCAAAGGTTTCGTGAGAGTCACATGCATGCTATACCCTTCTATTACGTATAAGCCTCTAAGACTTGGAATTTTAAAATTCAAGGTACATTGGGTTTAATATAGTGTGCAAATTTCTACCTTGGTTAAATGTCTTATTTATCGCACATAGTTGGTTCATAATGCAAACACAGGCAAATGTTGTTTGTGTGTCAATCTGTGGTTCTCATTTTAAAAAATATGGTTAAGTGCCAGGAACTCTGTGTTGGAAATCTTCCCACTGAATATTTGCACCAGGAGCGGTGTAAACACAGGTCAATCTCATAGTATTTTATGGAGTATACAGTTTAAGCCCCAACTAAAATTTAAAAAGAGGTGAGGTTTGTGCTCAACTAAATATTAGGTCATAATTTTGAAGCTGTTTAAACAAAATTATCTTTGCTCTCAGCACTATCTTGTTGCTTTAATTATTATAAGGTGTTTTGAAGACAAAGATTAATGAATCAGAGTCTCTGGGAGAGATACACACTCATATCTATACACACACACACACACACACACACACACACACACACACACACCACAGTTTTTAAAGATATTAGAGCCATGCACATTCATTCCTGGTTAACTAGTTCTAATTCAGATGTGGGGCGGGGGGAAGACTTAGATTTATGGCTACTTTACTTGAAAAGTTCACAATGATAAATGATATCAACACAAGTTCTTGAGTCCACGGAAGTATAATAGCAAACATGTTTTATAAAAGAATAAATGTGTGCATCTCAGCCTGAGACTTTTTTCCTTACACCAGAACCAGACTAAATAAAATAAAAAATTAATTCAATAACCGTTCCTTAAATGCCTACCTGTGTTGGCTCCATGCAAACCTCTGTGACATGAAGATCGAGAGCATGTACTTACCATGTCATCCCAGAATTATGTGAACTCTCCTGCCATAATGTATTTATGGGTATATGATGATCCCCCTGGACGTATCACACTAGTCCGGATGATGACGTTATGTTAATGATCATGTTAACTATGTACTAAGAAGTGGCCATACATTGGAAGACCTTCATGTGCTCCAAGAAGATTCAGGTCCTGTCACCTCAGTGGAGTGTTTAGGGGTAGGCCAACCCACAAAATTAAGAGAAAAATTATTATTATTATTTTCGTGTGTGTGTGTGTGTGTGTGTGTGTGTGTGTGTGTGTTATTGGAGATTGAACCTAGGGACATTGTATCTCTGAACTATACCTGCAGCCCTATTTTATTTTTATTTTGAAACAGGGCCTCACTAAGTTATGCAGAGGGTCTCAATAAATTTCTGAAGCCACCATGAACCTGCGATCTTCCTCTCTCAGCCTCCCAAGTACTATCTTAGAGGCGTGCTCTACTATGTCTGGCTGACAAATTATTCTTAACACTAAGAATGTAGCATCCTTCTTTTTCTGGAACGTTGGTTTTCACACTGGAAAATGCTGTCTGACTCATTTACTAAGCGATACAGAAGTGGACAATTTGAACCAGGCCTACAGCAGGGAAGGCTCCACATAAATCCAGACAGAAGTACAAGCATCCTTGCCACTTAGGTCACTTGATGGAGAAGACACTATGGTACTATAGGTATCTGTAGGGTTTATGGCAAGCCCTAATAGGAAAATCTCAGTGTAGACCCTAGAGTTCTGGAGACAGTGCTAGAGAAGTTGAGAACCATCCCTTGGTGTGCTATTTGCTTCTGGTCTTTACCAAAGCATTTGACCAGGAAATATCAGGTGACTAGGTTTTAAGAGCTATCTCTCATGATCAAGGTTCTTTCAGATCCACAAGTTAAAGATCTGGTAGACTCAATAGCAATCCACTGTAGGGTGAAATAGTACTCAATAGGTATGAGCAAGGCTAAAGGGTATAAGTAAGCTCCACTAGTAGATGGTCCAGACCCCAAATTACCTACTGCCATTACATACATGCCTCTCTCTCAGTGAATGTCTATAGCTACTGGATGTGTTGGAGCAAGGGTCCTTATGATCAGGGGACAGAAGAGAAAAACTTTAGCATTTCAGTCACATATGGGTTAGGTTGGCATGTGGGTGCAAGTCAAAGTTAGATTTCTGGTGCACCTACTCAAGGGTAATGATGAGAAATTTTCCCAATTGGCAGATCTTTGTTTTTGTTGTTGTTGTTTGTTTGTTTGTTTTGTTGTGGAAAGAGATGTGGCCTGAAATAAAATAATAAATGGGCTTTGGAGCTACAATAAATACCTTTGCGGATTAGTTTAAAGTCTAGAAAGAGAAATATTGAAAGATTGAGGACAAGGATATTATAGGAGAGGCATGTGGAATGACCCCTCCCCCCATGAAAAAGCCACTAACCAACCAAGTAAACATCGATGACGGCCATGCCCTGAGATTGCCCATTCTGGTGTTGGCATATGGGTCCATGAACATAGTATGCATGGTGGCAGGATGGAAAATTGGCATCTTAGCACAAGTTGACAGTCACCGAGACTGATCTGGTTAGTATAGTCTTCAGTGTCCAGCCTGCCAGAAAGTGACCCTCACTGAGTCTCTGGTATGTTATTCCTTGACTTCATGACATGTTAATTACACTGGAAGGGATGATTCAGCTTGACTTAGACTGATACATATTCCAGGTGAGTTTGCCAGTCTACCCACAGTATTTCTGACAGTACAATTAACTGGAGAGTTTGCACACCACAGGAGCTCACATTAAAATCTCCTGGGACCAAAGGACATACTTTGGTATGAAAGTGTGGGTGTGGGTGCAAGACTGTAGGTTTCACTGATCCTATCACATAACCCACCACCCAGAAGCAGCTGGTCTGCTATATTGATGGAACAGAATCACTAAGTCATAAGTAGTTCCAATTTGGAGATGACACTCAGAAAGAGTAAGGCACCATTCTCTAGGATTTCTTATATACCCTAAATCAACAACCATTATGTGATACTGCTTCCCTAAAAAGTTGAATAAAAAGTCTAGAAATCAACAGTTAGAAGAAAGAGGTTGCCTTATAACTTATAGTTATTTTCTGGAACCCATTGGGAATTTATACTCAGTACAAAGAAATCTTGGTCCCTTTGGGTCTGGAAGCTCTGGTTGTTAGAGGAACATCTGTATCAGGAGCCCAATAAGAATTCCTTCAAATGTTATACTATGATAATAACCTGATGTTTCAATGTTCTTGTTCCAAGAGATCAGGCTACAAGAAGAGGATTCACCACAATAACAGAGACATTGCTTCTAATCTCCAGGAGTGGGTGGGGCTATAGTTACAAAATCAGAGCAGGGAAGAACCTGCAGCCACCAAGGGGTCCTCTGGCTAGTCTTGCACTCTCTCTTTTCCTGATTTTGAGGGTGAATCAATAAAAACAGTCCCCGTGGCCTGAGAGGGACATGGTGACCACACATATGGTCTACTGATTTTCAGCAAAGGTGCCAATGAAGAAAATAAATGATGATCTTTTAAAAAAATGTGCTGAAACAACTGAAAATTCATATGAGAAAATGTGAAAGTAACTCCACATTGATGGGTTAGAAGTAAACAGAGGAGGAAATTCTTTGTGACAAGGATTAGGCAAGATTTCTTCAGACACAGAAAGCACAAATAGTAGAAGAAAAAAGCTGATAAATTAGACTTTATCAAAAATTTAAAACTCCTGCTTTTTCATAAACTTTGTTAAGAAAATGAGAAGTGACAGACCAAGAAAATATGTTCTCAATACATATAACTAACAAAAGTACATCAAGGACTCTTACAACTCAACAATATGAAAATAAACACTGTAATTCAATGGGAGAAAAAAAATGATAATTTCAATAAATAGTTCTAGGTTAGTTAGATATCATTAAGAAAATTAAAAGGAACTTTGACCCCTAACTCATACTGTAATAAAAAATCAATTCCAAGTGCTCATACTGTAAATATAATATATAAAACAATGAATCTTTTAAAAGAAAACACAGGACATAAACTATGTAATTAAACATATGCACATATATAATCATTTTGATATATCTATATATGCAATGCTTTAATCAAAATTTAAAACTTCTGTTCTTCAAAAAAATTAAAAGAATGAAAATATAAGTCACAGATTAAGTGAAAATATTGTTAGTATAGATACCATTCAGAATATTTTCCATCCAGAATGTATAACAAACTCTTACTGAACTGGTGTTTTACAAAAGAAGATGATAAATGGCTAATAAGCATATGATTAGTCAGCAGAGAAATGCACATTAAAACCACACTGCGATCCTACTACATGTTATTGGAATTGCTGGTGGGAACGTAAAATGTGACAACCGCACTGGAAAACAGTTTGTCAATTTCTTATAAACATACCCTTACCATATGACCCAGTGTATTCCACTCTCAGACGTCTGTGTAAGATAAATGAAAACCTGTATCCATACAAAGACTTGTACACAAAGACTGGACATGATTAAATATCCATCAGCAGGTGACTGGAAAAACAAACTGTGAGATATCTATACAACAGACTACTCACCAATAAAAAAAGAATGAACTGATCCATCCAGCAACATGAATGGATCCTGAAAACATCATTACAAAGCGAAATATATAGAGTGAAAGAAGCCAGATACAAAAGCATTTTATATATGTAAATATGTATAATTCCACTTATATGCAATTCTAGAAGAAAGAATTTATGGTGATAGAAAGTGGACTAATGCCTGCCTGGGGTTGGAGGATTGGGATAATTCATTGAAATAGAGCACAGGAAAGCCAGGTGTGGTGGCTCACGCTTGTAATCCCAGCATTTGGGAGGCTGAGACCAGAGGATCCAGGTTCAGGGCCACCCTCAGCTACCTAGTGAGGCACTCTGAAACTTAGTGAGACCCTGTTTCAAAATAAAGAATAAAAAAATAGGGCTGGGGGTATAGCTCAGAGGTAAAATGCCCCTGAGTTCAATCCCCAGTACCACAAAAAAAAAAAAAAAAATAGAGCACAGGAAGCATTTGGGGTAATGGGGATGATCTACACAATTGTGAGTATATTAGTCAAAACTCATCAAAATGTACACCTAAAATGGGTACATTTTATTATAAGGAAACTGTACCTCAATATAATACTTTATTTTAAAAAAACCAGTTGAAGCAGTTCATATTCCTACCATGACAAATAAGTATCCATTTCCTGATAACCATCATATCACCAATTATTATTGCATTTTAAATTTTTGGCCATTCTAGTGAGTGAAACTATGATTTTCAGCTTTTGAGATTGTCTTCCATGGAGTAGGTAACTGTTATGGTTGGATTCAAAATGTTCCCTGAAAGAGCTCATGTATTGACAATGAAAAATGTTTAGAGGTGAAGTAATTGAATCATGAAGCTTCTAGTCTCATCTGTGGATCAATCCATTGATGAACTAATGGATTTATTGGGTGGTAAGGTAAGCAGGCAGGCAGGCTGTGACTTGAAGAGGGCAAGATCACAAGGGATGTGGCTTTGAGGATTTATATATGCCCTTTACCACTTTCCCTTTTTTTTCTCTCTCTTTCCTTCCCACCACCATGCTCCGAGCTTTGCACATTTCACCTGGCCTAACAAGGACTCTCTGAAATCTCCAGAACTGTGAGCAAATAAATCTTTCTTCCTCTAAGTTGTGGTCATCGGGTATTTTGGGTCACAGCAGTTAGAATAATGACTGAAACAGTAACATGAAAGAAGATCGAGCTGCAGAGCTGCATCCTACAAGTCATTACCAATGAAGCTACAGCTAATGAGGAAGGTCATTTATGCTCCTCCATACTGGCCTTTATAAATCCAGCTCCTAATACTCCACTTTTCTTCAAGAATTTCAACATCACAGGTTCATTCCAATCTTGTAGTCAATGTTTGTCTTTCATTTTTTGTCCCTATGCTTATTCCTACCAAATCCTATATTCATAGGATCTGAATCCTGGATACAGCCCTGCAAGGTGCTTTAGCCAAAAAACCTTCCATCCATACCTTCTCTTCCTTTCCATATTTGTGTGTAGACAAGTGCTATACCCAAAGAGAAAAGAGTTATGTTAATACAATTTCAGGACAGGCCCACCTCCTCCCAACTCCAAGCTGCCCTCAATCTATATGAACTTGCTAGAGCCATGACTGACCTTAGAAATCATGTAATCCAACCTTCACATTTTACAGGAAAGAAAACTGTCTATATTCACACAGCAAGTAGTCTCGGAGCTGGAACTAGGACTTGGACTCCCGACCCTGACTCCCTCTCTACCACATTCCATCACTGCATGAACCAACAAAGCAGCCACCCACTTGAGGCATCCAGACGCGGCCACCCAAACTTGCAGTTCTTCACATGACTAAGCTTCGGGAAATACCAAAAAATGCATGATCTCTTGAGCTTATCCAAATACTTTGTCTACAGAAAAAAAAAATGTGCTTGTGATTTTTAAGATTTAAGGAACAATAAGACAGTGATTCCTCAGTGGACAGCTGTAAGAGGGACACAGATGTTGCTAGTGCAATGATTGCGTGTTTGCTCAGAGCCCCCCAACTTTGTCCTGGTGTAATTTTTAATTGTGCCTTCTTTTACTCTGAAAAATGTCCTAGTTTGAAAGATGAATTATATTATTACTGTAATTATGTGGGATTTCTAGCTAATAAGCAGCCTTGTGCCACTTGTTTGTTCCTTTATTACTAGAAATAAATGGGGAATGTTTGGGGAAACATGGCTTATAATCAACATCTAAATCATGCCAGATTAGGGAAAAATAGCACAATTTTCTTTTTTACTGTTTTGGGAAAAACCCATCTCAGTTGCTCTATCTGCTCCAGTATTACTTCAAAAACACAAGTTTAAATTTTTTTTTTTAAGATTCCAAGGGTATATTTATCTGTTTTCCATAAATAAGTTACAGTCTCATTTTGGGAGAAAATATTTTGATAGAAGGTGGTATTCTTTAGGTGAACAAAGAATTTGACTTAATGGAAGGTAATGGGAGGAGGGGGGACACCCTAATGAGCATGATGTACTTACAAGATCACATCAAAGTCAATCACTGAACTGACCTGGAGAAGGAAGGAGAAGGAGGGAGGAGGGTGGAAATTGGGGAAGGGTTAATGAGAAATGTGTGCATGGATGTCTTTACCTGTACTAGCTTGTACCCAACAAAGATGTGTGATTAACCCTGTTGTACCCAAGAAATGTATAAAAATCCATGCTAAAAAAAATTTAAAAATGAAAAAATAAAAAATAAAAATAAAATGAAAAAAAAAGAAGGTGGTATTAAAGTGCATCAACCCAATTATTATTATTATTATTATTATTATTATTATTATTATTATTATTATTATTATTTTGCAGTACTGGGGATTGAACTCAGGGGCATTCTACCTCCAAGCTATACCCTTAGCCCTATTTTTTATTCTGTATTTTGAAACCGAGTCTCACTAAGTTGCAGAGAGCCTCACTAGGTAGCTGAGGCTGGTCATGAACCTGGATCCTCCGGTCTCAGCTTCCCAAATGCTGGGATTACAAGTGTGTGCCACCACGCCCAGCTTGCATCAACCAAATTTAACTTGCGCATATAGTAAAGTTTGTAATCCTTCTACATACAAAACCCCATCTGACAGCACTGTGCATGTGCGTTTTGTCTTCTCTTCTTGTTATAACTTTTGGCAGTGTGTAAGCTAAGAGTAAGACCAGGCTTATGGCATTCTGGATGTCATTGGTGCCCAGAGGCCAGCTTGGCTGGGACAGACCCCTTCTTACAGAGCTTCTGAAGGCAAGAGACTTGGGATTTGCTATTGTTGTTAGGTTTTCTCTGAATTTCCCATTTGCCAACCATGGTCCTTTCAGCCAGGAGTTTCTACAGAGATATTGATCCAACAAAGGACATTTTCATTCAGCACAGATTAGTGAGGGAAAGAGTTCATAAGTCTCCAAGGGTTGCTAAAACCAACACTGTGAGCCGCTGTTAACCACAGGAAGTCATTTCCTCACAGTTCTGGAGGCTGGAAGTTCAAGATCAAGGTATAAGCAGGGTTCGGTTCATGCTGAGGCCTCTGTGCTTGACCTGTGGATGGTGAACTGCTTCACTTGGACTTCCTCTGTGTGTGCCTGTGTTCTAATCTCCAATTCTTATAAAGACACCAGTTTTATTGGATCAGGATTACCCTAAAGACCTCATTTTAACCTAATCACCTCTTTAAAGATGCTGTCTCCAAGTGGAGTCCCATTCTGAGGTTTTGAGAGCTACTGTTTCACCATATGTCTATATTGGGCAAAAGATTGTTTTCATCAACTAATATTAAAAAGGATTGCAAGATGCTTCTCCCTACATATTTCACTTGATCCTGGGGTGTTTTTGTCAGACAAAAGAAAAATTAAGATATCTATATTCCCATGGAAGAGCTGAGCTGGGAAGACCAGGGCATGCCTCAGTGCTTCTCCTTGAGTGTTTCAATCAGCATTCATTGCTGAGGCTCAAAACATCCGACCATCACAACCCACAGGAAGGAAGGTTCACTTGCTCACAGTTCTGGAGATTTCAGGGGTTCAGTCCACGTTAGGCATGGTGAAGTCTATGGAGCTCAGAGCATAGAGCAGGGAGCAGAGACAGAGGGAACTCGAGGACTCTGCTCTCACATCACTGAAGCTGGAAGCAGAGAGAGAGGGAGAGATCAGGAGAGGAGGGACCATGTACAATCCCCTGACCCCCCCCCTCAGCAATCAAGCCCCACCTCCACGAATTGCCTTGTCTCCATGAGGTCAAAAGGACATTCTAGATCCAAACCATAACACTGAGGGAAGAAATGCTCCTCATACTAGGAGATGAGCAAAGCACCATCTTTTCCTCAGGACCCCCTGACCTCCCCATCTCAGCTTCTGCCGGGTCCTGCCAGAGGCAAGAGAGGGGCGCTGGCAGCATCCTTCATGTCAGCTTGCACCATTCTGCACTTCTCATGCTGTTGTTACACTTTATGTTTACTTGAATCCTTTCCAACCAGACCCAGTCTTTCCTCTTCTGTATCCTCAGTGTCTGGCCCAGTGTCTAACTGGCAGTAAACAGTGAATGAATACGTGAAGAGGTGACTTGCATTTCCCATATCCTTTCTCAACTAAGGCTAGCAGACCATCCAGCAGACACACACGTATAGACACAACATGCTCGCTAACAGAGGTCTACATCCACCCACATAATCACATGTGAATGTTATTGGGAGGACATCAAAACCCCATTCTACACTGTCGCTGTGATGTGTCACGTGCAGAACACTTATATGACATCAACACGCCCATTTGTTGGGTGTTGGTTTGTTTTCCATGATTGTTATGGGGGCATAAGAATGGGCTCTTAAAGTTGCAGCTTCAGTGCTGGTCAGATGGCTTCCGTGAGACCCCCAGTTCTGTCGTTTATCTATTGTATGACCTTGGGCAAGTCACCTAATCTCTCGTCCCATTTTTCTCATTTGTATAGTAAAGATAATAATAATAATAATAATAATAATGCATACATACTTCAAAGAGCTCTTGGAAGGAGGAACAAAGCTTATATAAAGAACTCGGGAGGCTGAGACCGGAGGATCCGGGTTTGAGGCCAGCCTCAGCTATCTAGTGAGGCACTCCGCAACTTAGTGAGACTCGGTTTAAAAATAAAGAATAAAAAATAGGGCTGGGGGTGTAGCTCGGAGGTAGAACGCCCCTGAGTTCAATCCCCAGTACCGCAAAAAAAAGAACTCGGGCTAGACATGATAGCACATACCTGTAATCCCAGTACTTGGGAGGCTAAAACAGGAGCATCACAGTTTCGAGGCCAGCCTCAGCAACTTAGCAAGACTCTCAGTAACTTGGCAAGATCCTATTTCAAATATATATATTATATATATATATATATATAATATATATATTTCAAATATATTTCAAATTTATATATATATATATATACATATATATATATATATAAAATAGAGCTGGGGGTGTAGCTCAGAAGTGGAATGCCACTGAGTTCAATTCCCAGTACCAAAAGAAAAAAAAAAAAAAGCTACTACTTTATCATCACTGTTACTATTCGTGGAAAGGGTCTCATTCAGCTGGGTCCCGCACTGTTGTTGTGATTCCGATGGCCCTGTGACAGTGCTGTCCTCTCCCGGGTTTCCCTCACTCTCTGCCCCTTTCTGCAAGTGGCCAGTGGTGACTGTGCTGGGCTCCAGCACCCCAGCCCTGGCCAGGCACCGGCGGCCTCCCAGGACAGAGATGGTAAGCAACTGCTGTCCAGGCCACAGACTTCTTGGGGACAGGGCCTGTTCCTCTTTGCTGCTTGTGTGTCCTGAGGGTTTGAAGAAAAAAAATCATGGCCGCTGCCACCAGCTCCCCGACCCCCTTAAAAGAGGGAGGGGTTTGGGAAGCCAGACCGTCCAGTGCTTTTCCACCCTGCAGCAGGAGCTGAGAGAGGAAGGCAGCGTGGGTGTGGGCGGGTGACCGGGTCCACAGGAGAGCGAGGGACACTCCAGGCCCGGCTGGGAGCTTTTCCAGAGACTTCCCCCCTCCCCCACGAAAACAACCCGGCCACCAGCCTCCCCTGCACCCCCAGCGCCAGCTGTTTCCACTTCCTTAACATATGTTCGCTCACCTAAATTGTTTACTAACTTCAACATCCAGAGTTTTTAAAATAGAGGAAAACCTGGGGCTTGTCTACACCAACCAGAGGGCAGAGATAAGGGCGGAAAATTTCAACAACAAACAAAGTGAAAAACAGACAGGTCCCAGAGAACCTGCGTTTGACCAGAACAAACCCATTTCCCTTCACTTTTATGGCTTCCTGAATTATTGAGGGAACTCGCCCCCTCCCCTGCCCCGCCCCCTGTTGTTGCAACCAGGGTGAGGAAGAGCTGTATAGGATACTGACCTCCAGGCCCAACTGGGTAACCAGAGCAGGACAAGAACAGAATTGGTGTTCTGTTCCACTGGGGCAGCAGGAAAAATACTTATTTGAAAGCCTGACTCGCAGTGAGTGGGCAGATCTCTAGATTTGAATCTCAGCTCTGGCACCTGGGAGCTGTGTAACCTGGGGTGAATGACTTAACCTCTCTGTGTCACCGTTTAATTATCTATCAAATGGAAAGAACAGTACTGACCTCATAGGTTTGTTGTGGGGATGAACGAACGAATGGATCCAAAGCACTTAAAACAGTGTCTGATATTTACTAGGAACTGTATAAGCATTTGCTCTTTTCATTATTAGGTAGGTGTAAATTTAAACTAGTTTTAAAAACAAGAATTTATTCTTCTTCTTTGATATCCGTGACAGAGGGTTTATCATGGGCTTCAAGTGTAATATGGCAGGCAGGGCTAGCGTTCCAGTGTACTTTCTGCAAAAGCTCATGATGGTATTGCTTTACCCTCACAACCCCCCAAAAACTGAAACCGGTAAATCTGGATATTAAATATAAAAAGCAGGCCACATGCCAAATGCACATAGAATTTCTACAAGCAACATAATCAATATGAACAGAAAGATACTTTTTATCTCGAGCCATATTTTTTCTTACCTCTAAAAGTTTTCTTTTTAGCCAGGCATGGTGGCACACACTTTTAATCCCGTTACTTGGGAGGCTGAGACAGGAGGATCACAGGTTTGAGGTCAGTCTCAATAACTTAGTGAGACCCTGTTTCAAAAAAAATAACATTAAAAGAAAATAGGGCTGAGGGTGTGGCTTGGAGGTAGAATGCCACTAAGTTCAATCTGCAGTACCAAAAAAAAAGTTTTTAATTTTAATCATTATATATTGATAAATTGTAGTTATATAATTACGGGGTACAGAATAGTGTTATGATTTTTAAGTATAATGTAAAATGATTAAAGAAAGCTAATTAACACATCCATCACCTCAAATTTCTAATTTTTTTTGTGATGAGAACATCTGAAGTTCAGTCTCTTAGTGACGTTGAAATGGACAGTCCTCAGTGATTAGATATAGTCACCATGCTGTGTGTATTAGTCAGCTTCCCACTGCTATAACAAAATACCTGAGGCAATTGACTTACAAAGAGGAAAGGCTTATCTTGGCTCACAGTTCTAGTGGTTCCAGTCCAAGACTGGTTGCCCCATTTACTGGTGTGTGCCTGGGGAGGGTGGCATAGCCACATCATTACAGGAGCACGTGGTGGTAGAGCAAGCTATTTACATTAGGAGCCAGGGAGCAGAGAGCAACTCAAAGGCTGGAGTCCCACAACCCCCTGCAAGGCATGCCCCAGTGATGGGAGAACCTCCCAGCCAGCCCTATCCCTTATAGGTTCACAGCACCCGCCTTGGACACCCAGCTTTGAACACATGGACCGCTGGGAACATTCAGCATCCAAACTAAAACTATCGGACTGCGTCATCGACCTCAAACGTAAATAAATAAATGACTTCCTGATACTTCCATCCTGGGGCTGTGGCTTGGAGCAAGGGATTAGATTGGGGAAAGTGAATTAAAAAAATTATCATCTGTATGCATTGATTTTAAAATGAGACAATTAATATGATGGAAATACTGATGCAATCGGATAGCTGGCTGGAATCTAGAAGTGAAGACACACTGGGTATGAGGTGGACGAACACAGTCAGTCCTTTTTCCTTGTGCACTTCCCAGTGCTCCGCAGCCATCACAGGTCTCAGCGGGAAGGCCGCCCTCGGAGCCGCCACCGTTGTCACTGCTGAAGTGGCAGCGCCTTTGACAAATGTTCAGGGCTTCAGCCATTCAAGAACCACAGAACTGTGGCTACGAATGTGTTTTCTGTTCATTTCTGGAAAGGAAATATTCTTTAGCGGTTCAGACCCGCTGACGTATCTCAACGTTTAACTTCCGTCTGATCTTGGAATTCTTAGGTTTTTTTCCATCAACATTTTGGAAGACTATGTACTCAACTAGGAGCTTAAAGTATGAACATATTTTAACTTAACTTTTTCTTTTTCTTAACTCTTAAAAACTCTTTTTCTTTTTCTTACCTCTTAACAAATCACTTTATTGATCCTTTGCCATACAAAATTTACTCAAATTACATCCATTTGAAGCAGTAAGATCACAGTAAGAGAACCGGTCACCCTGTAACAAATCTGTTTACAAAACCCATCATGAAAACATTTTGGTTTGCTTTTACATTACATTGCATATTTTCCTTATCACACACAGTGTCTTACAATTTTTGATGTTTGTGTTTCTTTGAGAACAGATCAATGCTGCAGTGCTGGGTGAGGATTCCTCCCATCTGGCACCCGGGGCCTGGGCCTGACAGGCAGCTTCTCCCTTAAAGACTCTGCCCGTGGGAAGTCAACCTACCTTGGCAGGTGTTTCCAGAGGAACCCTAGTGTGCTGGTGCCCTAGGGTCACGGGGTCTCCCAGCCATAGAAGGATAGAGCTGCCAGCCAACCAGCTGCAGTTCCCACATGGGGAGAGACACAGACCCAGTTCAGACCGCCTCCCGGGTCTGATAGCAGATTCACCTGTTCATTCACTTTCACCAACACTCTGGAAGGGCTGGCTCCCTGCCAGGTACAGCCCTGGAATCTGCTGATGCTAAAACCAGGAAAGTCCCAAGCAGGCCAGCCCAGCGGACCACCCCATTTCCAGGCACAGTCCTGACAAGGGAGTTTTGCTCCAGCCATTCCTCTGCTGGATCCAGATCTGCTCTTCCCAGTCGGCTTCTTCAGTGGGATTGCACCTCCTTACTTGGGCCTGTCCGGATCCCCCTTGTTGATGCCTGTGCTCCTCTTCTGCTCCACGGTCTCTTTTTCCACACCTTATCATGTTCCTGCATATCCCATAATATGCCATATATGGTAATATATGGCATATGATGCCATATATTAAGCCATATACGCCAATATATATGGTATATTATGGGATATGCAGGAACATGATATATATATATATACACACACATATACATATATATGCATCATCGCAGGACTTGAAACAATGGAGGAACCACTTTTCTCTTAAACTCAGAAGACTTCTGCCAGCCCTGTCTTGTATCAACGGACAGCAGTGTTTCTCTGTCCTTTTCCCCCTGTCAGTCATGGATGTGGTATCAAGTGAATGCGATTTCAAATGTGTATCCAGCTGTCTATATAGTCAATTCTCTGTTATGCACGGCTCAGGTTAACCACGCTCAATCTGCTCCCGGTTACCCGTGGTGCAGGTTAACCGTGCTCTGTGGGAACCTCCCTTCCCAGCCCCACCCTCAGCCTCCTTCCGCACTGCCCCGGGCTGAGGTTGGGTGTCTAGTTGCACTTTTCCTTACCCGACCCCACCTGGCCAGGGCCAGCCACCCTGGAGGGAAGATGATAAAAATCGAGGGAGAGGAAGGAAGAATGTTGGGACCAGTTACCACCTTGGAATACTTTCATTATTTCTCTTCTTCCTCAGCGTGTATAACTGGGATGTGAACACGTGCCCTTAACATGCTGCCTCCAAACGTTCCCAAATCACCTTCACTATATATATTACGTCCAAACTATTTCCACCCCCAGAATCTGACATGGAGCATACGCCGAGGAGCCCAGGAGACCTGTCATGTTTTATGATACGCTCAGATAGAGCAACGCCAACGTGCCCCGTGTCACCGCAAGGTCCATTCCGGGTGGTGTTAATCCAAGGCAAGTTGACTCATTTATACAAAAACAATTCCCTCGTTTCCCTTGAAGCAATTGTCAAGTGTGCTTGACGCAGAGCAAGTGACCTTCAAGCGTGGAGGGGGTTGGGCCTGGGCTGTCAGTGTGGATTTGGCAGCATGAATTGCTCCAAAGAATCCTGATTTCTTATGCATGAACTGCTGACCCCGGGCACTGGGGCCAGGGGAGCCGGCGGGAAGGAAGGTGAACTCCCGCTGATTCAGGGGCCCTCCCCTGGCCTTTTCCACCCTGTCAGCAGTATTAAGGTCGCTTTCCTCTCCTCCCTCTTCCGCCACCGCCACCGTCAGTCCTGTCCCTGGAAGCACTTTTCAGTTGCCAGGAATCGTGAATATTCGGAAACAATCGAGAGAACTGGGTGGCTACTTGGCTCTCGACAGCCCACGGGACAAGCCGCAGGCCCGGGCTTTAGCACTGGGTCAGAGGTACAGAGACAGCCTGGTGTGAAGGAAAGAACCTGAGGCCAGCAAGGGAGGCCCTCGGAGGCCCCAGCATGAAGCCAGGGTGTGGCCCGGAGGCCGGCCTTTCCTCAGGGCCTGTCTTGGTGGGGACTGGAATGTCCCATTGGATTTCCAGAGCTCTCTTCTGGCTTCATATCTGAAAGCCAGGCTTCCCAGTGCTGAGATGCTGGCCTGCTGATTGTGTTTATAATAAAGACAACCAGGCCCCAGAGCAAGGCCTCGTCCAAAGGGTGCAATAACACCAGGAGGAAAAGGCCCAGAAGTCAGCCCGTGTGCCCACTGGGGTCACGGGAGCATGCCGAGGGCCACTACGGGTTCCAGACTGGAGAAATGCCTCCTTTCTCTGATTTCAAAACAATACTAGCCGGGCACAGTGGCACACATGTGTAATGCCAGTGACTCAGGAGGCTGAGGCAGGAGGATTGCAAGTCTCAGGGCAGCCTCAGCAACTTAGTGAGACCCTGTCTCAAAATACAAAACATTAGAGCTAGGTGTGGTGGCACACACCAGTAATCCCGGTATTTGGGAGGCTGAGACAGGAGGATCACAGTTATGAGGACAGCCTCTCAACGACTTAGCAAAGCCCTCAGCAACTTAGTTAGACCCTGTTTCAAAATAAAAAAATAAAATAGGCTGGAAGTGTAGCTCAGGGATAGAATGCCCCTGGGTCCAATCCCTGGTACCACACACACACACACACACACACACACACACACACACACACACAAATAAAATAAATAAATAAAAATTAAAAATTAAAAGGCTGAGGATGTAGCTCAGTAGTAAAAGGCCCCTGGGTTCAATCCCCAGTACCAAAAAAAAAGGAAAAGAAAAACCATGACCTATGTTCCATGGTGCAAGGATTATTTCAAGTGCCTTGATTGGAGAAACAGGCTCCCAGGCCTCCGGTTCTCGTCACTGCTGAGCAGCAGCCTGAGGGTGGCCGCTGCAGCCCATTAGTTCTCTGATGACAGGGAGATTGACAACTTTATGTCAAGCAACAGGGGGACCCAGTTATGCAAACAAGGAGTCCTCACCGGTGCTCCACAAGGCCTTCCGAAAGCTACAAGGTGCGGAAGCCATCCTGACCCTTCTCCAGATGGACGTCTTTCCTCCTCCGCTTCTTGGAGCCCCTCTCCCTCCCCGCCAGCTCAGGGGCTCAGAAGCCGCTTGCAGACTCACTCTGCCAGCCAGCGCCCCATCCTTGGTTATGCAAGGTCGCCCCACAGATGGGCCACAAAGAGCCCTGTGTGTGTCCGCAGGCACTGCCATTGATAAGGCCAGCGTGTGGTGAGTAGCCCTTTGCACAGCGCTCACCCTCGGGCCCCATCCTGTCATTTGTGTGTGTGACACCTGTCTGCACGACTCACCCTTGGCTGAGAGTCGCTTCTTGGACACCTGGGCAGGTGGAAGCCTCCATTCCAGTACTGGCATTCCTGAGCGCTGAGTCAGGCCGGGCCTTTGACCATGCCTACTGGAACTGAGCAGTGATCGCCAATGTGAAAGTTTTCTGAGCTTTGTTTTAGGGGAAAGCGCTTAAGCAATCTTAAGGAAACAAATTGGTAACTTGGCTTTTGGAAAAAATGAACCAACAATAAAATATCTCCCAGAACATGTTGGGTCTAATACTCACTTAACCAGTTTCTTATACTGGGTACATTAACATATACTCAACAATCCTGCCTAATGTTTAGCAAGAACAACTCCTTGGGGCTCCTCGTCAAACCTCAGAAAAAGATTGTTAGAATTCCTAGCTTGCCCTAAAACAGGGAGTTGAACTAAGTTTTTAGAAGTATCAACTAACAGGAAGAATAACAACGAAAGAGGAATTGGTTGGCATTCTTAGGGAAAAACGCATTTTCTAATCATGATGGTCAAGTCTTTATTGTATAATTCTCGTAATCATAGCTCCTTTTCCAGTGCACTGGTCCCAACCTCCAATATCCCTGTCCTTCCCAGCGGCCTTGAGAAACAGCTCTTCTTATTGTCCCTTTATCTGGGAGGTCACTGGAGACCCTCTGATGATTAAGCCCCCTGGTCTTGCAGCAAGTGAACACGAGAGACAGATTTGACTCCAGAGACCAGGTTCTTGCTTTTAGGCCCCACCTTCAAAACAAGATTTTCACCAATTCTTTTAATTTTCACCAATTCTTTTAATTTTTTTCTTTTTAATTAACAGGTGATGGTTATACGTATTTATAGTACAGTGTGATTTTCCAACACATGCATAATACCTGTAGTGATCAAATCAGGATGCTTGACATTACTGTCTCCTTATCATTTCTTCAAGTTGTAGCACTTTGAGCTTCTTTATTCTAGTTCATCATAAAACATATTCAAGGTTATTGTGAACTATATAACTACCCTACTGTGCTTTAGAACACTACAACTTCTCCTCCTCTCTAATTTAGCACCATTATCTAGCCTCCCACTGTCCTGCCTCCTCCCTACCCTGTCTAGCCTCTACTTATACTTTCAGTTTGACTTTTTTTAGTTTCCACATAAAAGTGAGAACGTATGGTATTTGTCCTCCTGCGCCTGACTTATTTCACTTAACATACTGTCCTCCAATTCTATAAATTTTGCAGTAAATGGCAAGAGCAGGATTCCCTTCTTTTTACAGCTGAATAATATCCCATTGTGTGTGTGTGTGTGTGTGTGTGTGTGTGTGTGTATAAAATCTCACAGTTTCTTTATCCATTCATCTATCCATTGATACCTGCGTCAATTACTCCGTATCTTGACCGCCGCACATAGTACTCCAGTAAACATGGGAATGCACATATCTCTTTGATAAGCTGATTTAATTTCCCTTGGATATAGATCATCACCAATTCTTAATCAATTTAGTTCAACTGTTACTGAACACCTACCATATCTTGGTTGTGGCAGGAAGGGAACAAGTAAACAGGTTATAGTCGTTTCCTTCACTTGAGCAAAAAAAAAATGCCTTCTTTCAAAAGTCTTTCAGAATACTTTCAGAAAAATTTTCCCAATTGAACTGTTCACTTGACTCTTTTCATTACTTTTTAAGCCAACTGGCTAAAGCTATCAAGATGACAACACCCTCAAGATTGTGCTTTCTGTGCTTGTTCATGCATTTAACCTTCTGACTAATGAAACCCTTGATACAGGATATGGGAGTGTCTTTTCTTCTCACATTGTGAAGACATGGCATTTAGTCTCCATGCAGTTATATGTATTAGCTTTAGATTATAATCAGGTATTGCCATATTCAGACAATAGAAAAGAGGCAAAAGTAAACCTTGCTCCAAGGCATCTTGTGTAACAGGCTTGGAGTGTGGCTTCTAAAATAGATATGTTCACATGCACAGCGGCAATTGCTGAACAAGAATTCTATGAGTAGAGCAACTTATGTGAGCAAAACTGCCTCATATTTCAGGTTTCAAAGTAGGTAGCCCAGAAGTTCCCAGAGGAAATTAGCAAGCTAATGTTGTATATTTAGGAACATTTTTGGTGCTTTTGGTCTCTCTGGAGCACCTGGTCTTAGGCTCTGGTGGAAGACCACGTGTGGCATAAAAAGATCATTGTGTGTAAGCACTCACTAGGATGTTTCTAGAATGTGCTTGTGTAGGTGAATAAAGGTGGTTATTGTTGAGTCTCTCTTCACCAAAAAATAATAAAACTGATTTAGTAGGCTGATTTGGAAAAGAGCCTAGTAAAATCTGCTGCAGTGTGAGGGCTTGCTTTGAAACGTTTCTCTGAGGCATGCTGATGGAGTGTTTTCTCTCTTCACATGGTATTTGTCAAGCCACTTCAAATGTGTTTTCAGGCAAAATTTGGAGTTTAAAAAATTCATATAATAGTTATGTCTAATAACCTGTAATTCAATAATGTCCATGTCTTCTTGCATCCAAAGTATTTGATCTATTACAAAGTTATCAGTAATAACTATTTCTTACACCAGTTTCTAATGTACTATCAATTCATCCAAAGAAAAACTAGTGTGTATGTATGAGGGAGAGTACTGGGGATTGAACTCAGGGGCATTCTATCTCTGAGCTATACCTCCATCCCCCTTTTTAATGTTTTGTTTGGAAACAGGGTCTCATGAGGTTGCTGAGAGTCTCTCTAAGTTGCTGAGGCTGTGATCCTCCTGTCTCAGCCTCCCAAGTACTGGCATTACAGGCATGTACCGTCATACCCAGAAAAGAAATACCAAGTTTCATAATGATAAAATGACAGAACTTCCATTGTGAAGCTGCATTCAATCAAAATACAACTTTGGGTGTAGCAATGGATGTGTAAAAGGAGGAAGGACTGATTTAGCAAGCTGTGAGGAGACTCATCATGTAAAAATAGCACCTTGACTGCTGCAAGCCCTCAACCCAGTCCCAGTTCAACAGAGGCATGAAGTTAGAAGGCCCTTGGGAGCTGGCCCGTGACCAGCATGCGGCAGGTCATGAGTAGATTGTACTTATTTTGCAAAGACTATAGTCAGCCCTCTATATCCGTGGTATTTGCATGCACGGATTCAGATTAAAAATACTCAGAAAAAGTCAAGTGTGGTACATGCCTGTAATCCCAGTACTTGAGGAGACTGAGATAGGAGGATCATGGGTTCCAGGAGAGCTTTAGCAACTTAGTGAGACTATTTCAAAATAAAAAATAAAATAAGGCTGGAAGGTGTAGCTCAGAGCTAGAATACCCCTGGGTTCAGTCTTTAGTCACACACACACACACACACACACACACACACACACACACACACACTATTCAGGAAAAATTGCATGTGCACTGAACATGCACATTTTTTCTTGTCATCATTCCCTAAACAATACAGCATAACAACTATTTATTTACATAGCACTCACATTGTATTCAGAATCATAAATAACCTAGAGACTTAAAGTGTATGGTATGTGAGTAGGTTCTGTGCAAATGCCCTGCCATTTTGTAGAGCATCCATGGATTTTGGTATTTGCAGCAGGGAGGGGGATCCTGGAACCAACCCCTGTGGGTGCCCATGGACCACTGGACTTAGGCTACATGCCTGAACTATTCTAAGTGCTTTGTACTTACTAATGCATGCAAGCTTTATAACTCTTTATTTATTCTAGAAATGAAACTGAGGCAGAGAGAAGACGAATTGCTGTGGTCACACACAGTCATTGCTGGATCCAGGATTCAAAACCCAGCAGCTGAGTCCCAGGCTCTTCACCCTTCTCGTGGTGCCGTGCAGCCAGGCCTCCAGGATGCCGGCTGCCTTCCCAAAGTGCAAAGGCACTTCCATTTCTATGCAGCCGACTCTCTCTCTCTCTCTCTTTCTCTCTTTCTCTCTCTCTCTCTCTCTCTCTCTCTCTCTCTCTCTCTCTCTCTCTCTCTCTTTCTCTTGCTCTCTCTCTGTCTCTGTCTGTCTGTCTGCCTATCTATCTATCTATCTATCTCTCTATCTATCTATCTATCTCCCTGGCCTCAGAGAGGCCTCACCTGCCTGTCCAGCTCTCACATTCAAAAAGCCTGTGTCTGTGGGTGAAGCACTGTTTCCAGGCTTCTAGGACACCGGTGCAGTGGGGATGCATCATCAACCGGAAGCCGCAAGCCCGAAGGCCGCTGGTGCTCACTGACACTCACCCGCCATTATTCTCTTCTAAAGCTGTGAGTCATCAGAGACAGGTCAGAGGTCAGGGTCTTAAGAAACGAAGCACAAGGTAACTTCAGTGAAGGTAAAGATAGAAAACAAATGAGCTAACATCAGGTCGGCCAGGAGGAGGAGGTGCCACAGGGAACACCGAGGAGCCTGTACAGAACCTTGTAAGGGGTTAGCATTTTGCAAGAAACTCATTAAAGCTTTACTTTTATTTTATTTGCTTTGTTTTACTTTATTGTGGCACTGGAGATTGAACCAAGGTGCATTCTACCTCCGAGCTACACTTCCAGCCCTTATTTTTTGTTTTGAAACAGGGTCTCACTAGGATGCCAAGGGTCCTATTAAATTTCTAAGGCTGGCTTTGAACCTGTGCTGTTCCTATCTTGGCCTCCCAAGAACCAGGATCACAGGCCTGTGCCAACACACCTGAGTCTATTTTTAGTAGGAAGAGAAATGGAAACAGCCAAATATCCAGATTAGGGGGTTTGACTAAGTATTTTACATTTACCGGATGAGCTAATCCATAGCCATTAAAGCTGAGCCTCTACACTCAGATGGGCCCTGACTCCAGTTTGTAAATACCTATGTGAATCGGTATTATATATGTATCAGAAAAGCGCAGGAGAATATACTGAAATTGAAATCAGTGCTTATCTTTTGAGGGATGTGGTTTCTGGAAATTATACTTCTTGTGCTTAAAATTTTCAGATTGTCAGCATTTTTGTAATAAATATGCATTATTTTGTACAAATGAAAAAACAGTAAAAATATTTTGTTCTTTTTTTTTTCCAGAGGTGAGGGGATTCGAAGGGAAGATTTGTATTATCACAAAAGGGTAATATCTTAAATATTCAGGAATTGTTTTTCCCACTGCACCAGGCTATCTTAATCTCACAAAATTTGCTTTTATTAGAAGGCAATACGATGCTTTTCCATTAGCCTCTTGAGTGAAATAAGAAACAGGTGCATCAAATATAATGCTCCATCCATTGAGGAAGAAATGAGAATTCACAGGAATCATCTTTCCCAGGTCTCATTATGTGACAAACTACTTCTCTGAACATCAGAAGCACTTTTTCTTAAGAAAACGATGATCCTTGATATTAGTCTTGCATATTTTTGCTTTGGCCTTTGGGAAGACAAAAGTTTTATCATTTTAGCAGCTAAACAGAACCAGTCTTTTTTTGTTGTTGTTGTTATTTAAAAAAAAAAAAAGCAGTTAATGTAGGCTCTGGTAGGTAGTTCTGACAGCTAGCTTGCTTCCATCCCTTCTTCTCTCTCTCTCTCTCTCTCTCTCTCTCTCTCTCTCTCTTTGTATTTTATGTATTTTTGCAAGTTGCCATCAAGAAATACACTTTGGAAGAAATTCATTGTTGAACAGCCATTTAATGACAGCCATGCCACCTCTCCACGACCTTTGCGAAGGACAGTGGTTGGTACCGAGTGGAGCCTAGCGTTCACATAGATGCCCAAGGACCACCTCCACTTTCACCAGTTTTCCAGATTGAGAGTCTAATGGGAACCTCCTTTAAGAACAGATTCAGTTCCTTAAAAATAGGTTGAAGCCATCTGAAATAGACGTGCACTTGGATGCATTTTCATACATGTATCAAATTGTTTTACATTACATATTTTAGGTTTTTGTGTTACAATAGTCTTTCAGTATCTTCGCATGTCGCTATTTACGTGATTTATCGATTATTCTAACCTGGACCACATGTGCCCCTTCAGCCCACCCCATCTCTTTTCTGTCTTTCAGAGCTGCACTTTCTGAGAGCCGTCTCCACTTGCCATCTCCGTCCTTTGCTCCACCTGGTCCCATCTGCCTGTCGCTTTCATCGCCCTTTTGGAACCAGCTGCAGAGTCTCCATGCTGGCAAATCCAATGAACAGCTTTCAGGCTTTTGGCTTCTTAGCAGCATCTAGCATGTGGACTCTGTGCTGCCATCAATCTCCTGTTCTTCCTCCATACAGCTATGGGGCTCTTCTCTCCTTTCAGTTTCTCCTCCTCTCTCCGGCCATCAACACTGGGTGGCCCCGGGGGCACCACTAGGTCCTCTCTTCCTCTCACCTCACCCAGGCTCCCTGGATGATCCCACGCATGCGTAGGTCTCCAGTTACAAGACACCACTGTCTCCCCAGTGTTTATCTCCTAACTCCCATAGGTATGGGTCTGACTGCTTCTTCAACGTGTCCATTAGGGTAACTTCAAGTCCAACATGATCAAAACTGTGTTGAGGAGGACTTCATGGTCTCTGCATGAGCCAGGTTCCTTTTCTAGAATTTCTTACCTTCTTGAATGATTCTTTCTCCCATTCATCCTTCTAAACTGGAGGCTAGCGCCTTCCTGTCCCTTCACCCCCAATCCCTATGCACCCAGCCCAGAGAGGTGAAATCACTTTGTTTGTGGTACTAAGGACTGAACCCGGGGGCATTCTACCTGGTACATAAAGGAGAGATAGACATGGCCACTGCCTTGGTGTCTCATGGCTGAGATGAGGTCATACTCAAGGGAGCAGGAGGGAGAAGTATTGACCAGCTGCAGTGTCCTGTGGCCGGAACAGACTGCGGCAACAATTGCTAAAATAGAATCATGCAATACAGCCACACAGGTTGTTCTCAGAAATGAAATCTTCAAAATTTACCTGGGCCTTCCCGAGTCTGTCCACACTACCTGCATCAACGCCATCTACTAATTTTCCTCCTCAACTGCCTTGCTTTTGTACTTAGTCTTTCTTCCTAAGTACAGAAAGCACACACACCTACAGTTGCTTAGAGCTCAAAATGGATTCTCAGGCAAAATCAAACAAAATAGGAGCAGAGGAATCCTATGCAATGCATTTATTTGTTATCATCAAGTACAAATACTTAAATAATGCAAGTACTTAACAATTGGTTGAATTGGCTCCTGTATGTTCAGTACTTCTTGAAACAGACGGTGATTGGACTATCCTCAAAATCCCTGTTGAGACTGTCATGTTTCTGAAGAATAAAACTATGTGTATGCACACATATGTGTGTATATATATCCTATGTATACGAGCATAAAAGTATGTATTCACACATATCCCTATCGGTATCTGTACTCCTCATAAGTATAGAAGTCTTGAAGAAAAAAAATAAAAATAAGTAAAAGTATGGAAGAAACCAAGCCCATTTGTAACAACTCCCCTATGGAGAAACGAGTGGCGTTCTAGACCGTCAGGAGCCTATTTTCCTTTCCTCTTTCCACCGGCAGCCTCAACAGTGACTCCACAGGTGGCTTCTGCTAGGAGGTGGAAGGAGGCCCCTTCCCACCGAGCCCCCACTGTGGCCCAGTGTTCAACACCAGGGGCTGAGCTGAGCCAGAGCATCTATCTGGTTGTGAGGAGCAGAAGAAGGATTGGGAGGAGAGTAGATGGGTCCTGTGCCCACTCACCCCTCCCCCTGCCTGTGACGCCACAGGGGATGCCATGGACAGCAGAAGATGAGTCCCGCCCTCCTCCCCTCCTGTCTCCTCTTCCTCTCCTCAGAGCGGAAGCTGCCTGCAGTAGGAGTGGAGACCTGAGGTCCCCAGATGAGGGAAGGGGCACCAGGGAGGAGGCCTGTCCTCCTTCGTCCCTCCCTCCTTCTCTGTGAGAGGTGGAGGAGATACTGGGACAGAGGCTGCTGCTCCAACAGTGTCAAGAGAGGAGAATTTGGGGAGGGGGATAGGAAGGGATTATAGCCATGAAAAAAGGAGAAAGAAGAAGGGAAGGAAAGTCCCAGAAAGTGGGAGGAGCCAAGACTGGTCTCCATGGTTACAGCAGAGGTGGCCAGTGACCAGCTTTCTATTATCCTTTGTCCTTGTTTCCTCTTCACATCCGGCCCCGCCCTCACCTCCCGTTAGTCACAGGGTCCTTTGAGTGCAGAGCAGCTGACTTCCTCGCCCATGGGTTGCTGATGGAGCCTGACGCAGGGACGCCTGCCCTTTCTTGTACCTCACAAACGAACCTGCAGCATGTAATGAGAGTTTTTATTTAGAGGCAAATAAATGACATCACTCCCCAATGACTTCACTCTTCCCCTGTTTTGGTCTCTCCGCCCCGTTCCCCATCCCCTCATCCCTGACATTCTGAATATTAAGATATGTCTGGGGTTATTGGAGAGGATTGTCTGCCAAAGGAAGATGATATCATGGCTTCAAGCAACTGAAGAACTAATGCAAAAATAGAATCTCTGTCTTGCACGGATATTGCCCATTTCATTTCCTAAGTTCATCTAGAGATGACAAGAATCGGTCTTTCCACAGATGACCTCTTCTCTCCCAAGCAATTTCAGGGGGAAAAGAAAGCCGAAAATGTGCAATCCCTGCCCATTTCCCAACATTCATCAGAGGCAACATTCCAGCCTTAGTTTATTTTTGAGCCGCTGGAAAAGCAACAGGACAGAGAAATTAGTGTGAAGAGTTTTGGTTTAGTGGAGGCGACTATCTGCTGGGCCTAGACTTTCAATTTAAGGCCTTTCAGTATTACAATTTGAGAGTCCATTTGTTGATGCGATATGTGTGTAGGACTAGGAGTTCAGACAGAGGAGTGCCCACCAATGGCAGCTGAGAAGTCTGGCCAGCCAGAGAGAGTTCTGAAATTCCTGGAAGATCCACTTGTTAGTAAATGCCTATGCACATAAATGAGATCCTGATGACCTGTGATGGCCATCTAAGTTACTACTTTTTGTCATTTGTTCATTAATTAATTAATTCAATATATACTACTTGAGTATCTACATTTTAGAATTTTCTAAAATTAGACATGACTCCTCTGGGCTAGGCCATTTTTACCATTTTATTTTATTTATTTATTTATTTGTACTGAGGTTTGAACTCAGGGACATTGTGCCTCCAAGTTACACCCCTATTTTTTTTTTAAACAGAGTCTCACTAAGTTGCTGAAGCTGGTCTCAAACCTGCAATCCTGCTTTCTCAGACTCCCAACTACTGAGATTATAGGTATGCACCACAGTGCCCTGCTGATTTTTTGTTTGTTTGTTTTGTTTTTTACTAGCAATGGGATAGAAATTTTAGGACATGAGAGCTTTTCATGTCATTTTTAGTCCCTCTCAAGATTAATACCAATACTACTTGAGTATCTACATTTTAGAATTTTCTAAAATTAGACATGGAGAAGACAGGAGTCTGAGAGATAGCTCTACTCTTCTGTTTGGCTATGTCCAGCTTGGCGTGCCTGTTAGACTGGCTGCTATCCAAGAACAAAGGAGAGGTCAGGACGAGAGCTATAAGTTTGGGAACCATCAACGTAAACACAACATGCACCCCATAACAAGGACTGAACTAGCTTGGGAAGGAGAAGGACTGAGTCACAGAACACACCAAAGAAGACTGGGAAGGAGAGACCAGTGGGATAAAAGGAAAACAATGGTAGTGGTGACCTGGAAGTCAAGTGTTTGAAGAAGTGACCAAGTAAGGTCAAGTAAGATGTGAACTGAAAATTGTTCACTGACCTTGGTTAGACAAAAACAGTCCAGGACTGCTGCATCGAATGTATCTCTGAAAGTTCATGTGTTGGAAACTTGACCCTCAAATTCATATGTTGATGGTATTTAACTCTTTGGAAGGAAATTAGGATTAGATGAGGTCAGGAGGCTGGGGCCCACTTGATGGCATTAGTGGCTTTATAAGAAGAAGAGAGACCTGGGCTACCACACTTACTCTGTCTTATGATGTCCTTCATCATGTTCTGAAGCAGCAAGGCTCTCACCAGATGCAGGTGCCATGCTCTTGGTCTTCCCAACCTCCAGATCTGTGTGCTAAATAAACTTCTATTCTTTATAAATTACCCAGTCTCAGGTATTTTGTTATAGCACAGACCAAGACAAGGATGTTGTCATGGGTAGCACCTACAGAGATGTGTGGATGGAAACCGGATTGGAAAGTGATTGGAAAAGGCTTAGAAGGGAATGAAGCATCAAGTATAGAAAGTAGAGCAGACGCTACCTCTAGGAGATGGCTTCTCTTACTAGGGAATGATCCTTTAATTTTCCCTTTGAACCTGAGCAGCTGTTATCTCTAACAAGCTTCTTCCTGTATGTCTGTATATTATTGACTAACTGGATTATTTAAAATAATTCAAGTGAGTGGATTGGATAAGGCTAACAGCACCATGGCATTGTAGATGTCCCTTCATTGATGTGTGTGTGTGTGTGTGTGTGTGTGTGTGTGTGTGTGTGTGTGTGTATGAGACTGGGAATTGAACCCTGGGGCATTCTACCTCTCCAAACTACAGCCCCAGCCCTATTTTATTTTTTCTTTCTTACAGGGTCTCTAAGTTGCTAAGGCTGGCCTCAAACCTGTGATCCTCTTGTCTCCACCTCCCAAGTACTGGATTACAGGCATGTGCCACCATTCCTGGCCCCTTCATGGATTACTAACAAGCTCTGTGATACCTAGTGGCAAAGAGGAGCAGCTATCCAGGTAGGCAGGGTGACCACCCCGCTTCCCCTTCACCCCAGGCTCTGCAGGGATGCTCCTAAAGGATCTTCTTGCCCTAGGACTCTTGGGTCCCAGAAGACTTTCAGACTGCCTCTCTCAAAGCCACTCACTCCTTCTCTGTTGCCAAACTTCCCCTAGAGTCCTCCTGCTCCTCAGCCTGCTGCCTCAAACCTCCCTAGTTCCATAGCCGATTTCCTCCCAGGGTGCAGCAGCCAGGCCACCGCCCAGAACCCGACTTCACTGGCCAGGAGTGGGGGAAGCAGAGAATGTATGCTTCACATGCTAGGCCCTGGGAAGCCTCGTGCTGCCCCCAGACACCCTTCCTCAGCCTCCCGGGCTTCAGGTGGCCTGAGCCTGGTTCTGCTGCTGCATCCAGTTCCCTCCTCTCCCAGCAGAGCCAGAGGCGAGACCTTGCTGTTGCTCTTTATGTTCTGAGCAGTACAGCTGGCTTCTCTGGTGTTTAAGGGTCTAACTACAACTGAAGGAAGCGTGCCTGGGGGTCAGAACCCATCAGAACCATTCCTGCCAGCTCCACCCTGGCAGCTTCTGCAGTTGCATCCCCCAAGATGGTGCCGCCATGGTCTGGGGCCTACCTGGGCTTCCTGTCCTTTCTCCCTCCAGTGAGCGCCTCCCAGTTGGGGAGGAAGAGTTGGGAGGAAGCTTTGCCTTGATGGGGCATCCTCCCTGGAGGAAGATGGGTACCGTCCTCCTGGCTACACTGTTATTGACCTTCACTCTTTGCCAGGCGAGTGTGAGGCGTGCTGGAAGAGATGGGTGGACTTTCCCACCTCTGACTTGGTGTGTGACCACGGGTGACTTGCTTTGGGCAATGGAGTGACCAATGGAGACAGCTTGAGTAGACATCGTGTGTGTGTGTGTGTGTGTGTGTGTGTGTGTGTGTGTGTGTGTGTGTTACCAGGGATTGAACCCCGAGGCATTCTACCTTCCAGCTACACCCTCAGCCCAATTTTATTTATTTAGAAACAGGGTCTCATTAGATTCATGAGTCTCGCTACTTCTTGAGGCTGTCCTCGAACCTGCAATCCTTCTGTCTCAGCCTCCCAAGTACAGGGATTACAGGTCTGAGCCACCATGCCCAGCAATCGTGGTTAATCTTGCTTGTCAACTTGACTGGATTATGAAACACCGAGAAAATTGGTAAAGTATACATCTGGGTGCATCCGGGAGGGTGTTTCCAAAGAAAATGGGCATGTGAGGCAGCGTACTGAGTGGGGGAGATCTGCCCTGAGTGTGGACAGTACCATCCAATAGGCTGGGGACACGAACGGAACAAAAAAGTGGAAGAAGGGGGAGCTGTCCTCTCTCACTTGATCCTTCCTGAATGGGTGCATTCTTACACAGTTTTATTGGTGCGTTGTAATTATACATTATAATGAGGTTCAGAGTAATAGAAACATACAAGCACTTGGTATGTTAACCCCAGATCACACCCTGCTCCCTTCCCCTCCCCGTAATGTTATTGAGATTGGTGGTGATAACTTTGTATATGTACATAGCTTTATTTGAGTTACCTCCTTCATCGTCTCCTTCCCCACCTCCCTCTCTTAACCCTTTTCCAATGTGTGTGTGTGTGTGTGTGTGTGTGTGTGTGTGTGTGTCTGTGTCTGTGTTTTACTGGGGATTGAACTCGAAGGGCATTCTGCCTCCAAGCTACACCCCCAACCCTATTTTATTTTTATTTTGAGACAGGGTCTCACTAGGTTGATGAGAATCTCACTACTTGCTGAGGCTGTCCTCGAACCTGCAAGCCTCCCATTTCAGCCTCCCACGTACTGGGAATACAAGCATGCGCCACCACACCCAGCTCCCTTTCTAATATTTTTCTGGAACTTCCCCTCATTTATCTAAAATCTCTTTTGTTTCCCAACTTTTCTCTAACGTCCACATATGAAAGAAAACATACAACCCTTCACTTTCTGTGACTGGCTAGTCTCTCTTAGCCTTTTGTTCTCTATTTCCATCCATTTTCCTGCCAATGACACAACTTTGTTCATCTTCCTGCTACTGCCTTTGCCCATGAACTTCAGACTCCACATTCTTCAGCCTCTGGACCCAGACTCCCACCAGCAACCCTCCCGGGCTGGACCGGGGCTCTATCATTAGCCTCTCATATCCGGAGCCTTCCAGCTTCAGCCAGCACCTGGATTCCTTGGCCCTCCTGTCTGCAGGTAGCCATGGGAGACTACTCAGACCCTGACAGTGTCGTCAAATCTAGCAAATCCCCTCTTAACATGTATTCCATCGGGGCTGCTCCTCTGGAGAACCCCAGCGCGCCATACTTAAATGCGCTTGTGTGTTTGTCCTCTTGTGGATCCTCTGTGAGATTACCTGGCCTGGGGCGGAGGTCTGTGTGGGAGCACAGAGGGGTTTCCCGGTCTGGTTGCCCACTTAGTATCTCAGCTGACTCCGTAATTGACTGCCCCGGACCCTCCTGCGCTGGCTCCCCCACCTCCAGGAGCAGAGCGCCTTGGTGTGTTTTCTCTTCTGTGCGATATTTAGAAATGGTCCTCTGTTGGGCTCCCTTTCAGGCAGATCCCGCCTCTCTATTGACTTTCAGAACTTGAGAGATCTGCCTCATCGACTGAACCTTCGTCTTGTAGCTAAAATCACATTATTTGTCTCTCTTCTTGCCTTGCCAAGTAACTTCAATGTGATTATCTTCCAAAAAAGCACCTAAATAGACCAAAGTTTTGAGTGTAATAGCAGATGGTAATGTATAGATTTCTACTAGGGGCAAAAGCAACAAAGGAAATGGCATTTCCAAATATATGTGTATCTTCAAAATCCCGTATGTTAAAGGCAATATAATCCCATGCCCAAAGGTAATACAATTCCAGAGTGCTAAATCTTTCCAACTCTGGGCATTTGCAGAGAGGCCTTGACAACTTTTCCTGGAGCATCTCAGTGACAAGAATTGGTTGGAACCAAGTCTTTTTGTGTGTCCTAGGCCAACATACTCTTTGGCAAGTGAAAGAAAAATTATTTCAGGACAGGGTAATCTTACTCTATGTATACAATACAAATTCTTAGTGGGTGAATTAGCTCTCTTCAGCAAGTTAGACACATTTTGAAAGTTGCTTTAAGCTTTCATGTCCTGTGCAGCTCACCCAGGCCTCAAAAAGGCTGAACTCAAAAGGGTTTAGCGCTCCAGATTGACCAATCCGCTCTCACAGTTGTGGGATTCTTAATCATTTTTTGAACAAAAAGTCCCGATTTTTGTTTTGCATTGGGCCTCACCAATGATGTGACTGTTGCTGCTTTTAAGTCTTTATGAGGAAGAGAAAGGTTCTAAGTGATATTTCAGTACCCTTTGTCCTCAGTCTGATCATTTGTGAATTCACACGCAGGCTTGGAAGCTACGCTGGTGACTGAAGCCCTCTTCCACGGTAGGCTGAGCTTTTAAAAGCCATCTTTCACTCCTTTTAATTGTGGCAGGAAGGGTCATGGGAGTTGGTCTGATCTCAGTGGAAATATAATATTCCCTTCCATGTCCCCTCCCCCCATCAATTCAGAAGGCCACACTGTTCCCCTAGGTTTCTGGTCACCATTCCAAGCTGGCTTTGCTGCTTCTGCCCTCGTCCCTGAAATAAAACAAATGGTGGGAATCTGCCCTTTGGGGAGAAATGACAAGTTCAGCCAAAGGAAGCCAGTATTCATGGCAACAGTTTGAAAAGGAAATCCCAAAAGTTAGGAAATAAAAACTCGATAGGGAGTGCTGGGTGCCTGAGGACACTTGATGTGAGACGTGGGGTGTGGAGGCTGGGACTAGAGTCCAGCCCCCAGAGGCTGACTCAGGTGAGATGGAGGCTCCTCCCTCTGTTGGAAGAAGATATTCCACCTCCTGGAGGAAGACTGCTTGGAAAGGATGTGGGCCTGTGCTAATAAATATTTAATTCGTACCTTCTAATGGTCTGTTTTTTTACCATCTTTGTTATTTAAAAATAATTCTGACTTCATTCCCTCCAAAACGTAAATGAAGGCAAAATAGCACTGAGAAAGCATTTCCGATGGCTTCCTAATCATTCTGCTTGTCTTAATGCCCAGACTCAAAGCCTCAAAGCTCCTTGGGTACATTTGAGGTTAAGAAGACTCTCTGAAGTACCTTGTCCTTCCTCCCCACCCTCCCTCAGTTCCTGTCCTGCACGGGGCCCGTGCCTTTTACTGGAAGAAGTCTGAATGATTAATTACCAAATAAGAACAGGGTAAGTTGTGGCTCTTCAGTCTCCCCTCCCCATAAGATGCTAAGTGTAATTATCTAGGTAGTTCATCTACTGGATGAGTTATGCTCATTTTCCTGAGCAGAGACGCAAGGCAGGAGACGATTAACCTGTTTGTGAGCTAGTGACATTTGGGCGCCATTCCATGTCAAGTCACACAAAGAATGATAAAGAAGAATGGAGCCAGGCATGGTGGCGCACGCTTGTAATCCTAGCACTTGGGAGGCTGAGACAGGAGGATCTCACGTTCATGGCCAGCCTCAGCTACTTAGTGAGGCCCTCCACAACATAGTGAGACTGTTTCAAAATAAGAATTAAAAAATAGGGCTGGGGTGCAGCTCAGAAGTAGAATGCCCCTGGGTTTAATCCCCAGTAATGTAAAGAAAAATAAAAAGAAGAAGGAGACAGAGAAAGAGAAGGAGAAGGAGAAATGAACACCTCTAGAATAAACTACAAATAGTGTTCAGTACTACAGAAAAGACGAGATTTGACTGTCTAAACTATCCCACTGTAACCTCTTCCTAAATTTGCCTCAGTAGATCAACAACAACTGACATTTCTATGGTCTTTTACTGACTGTAAATTGCCTTTTAAGTACATGAACATATTTTCAAGTCTCTGATCTGAGAAAACGCAACAGGATAACTTCCCACCAGAGGTATTCCTTATGGACTTAGAAAATAAGTAGCAAATATAACCTTTATTTATTTACTGGGGATTAAACCCAAGGTCATTGGACCTCTGAGCTACACCCCCCCCCCCAGCCCTTAAATTTTGTTTTTAATCTAAAAAGGGTCTTTTTAAGTTACTAAGGGTCTCACTAAGTTCCTGGGGCTGGCCTCGAACCTATGATCCTCCTGTCTCAGCCTCCCACGTACTAGGATTTTAGGCGTGTGCCACCACACTCAGCAGAGATAAGACCTTTATTCATATAAACCAAGTGCCTGAAAGAGCGAGATGACAGGAAAGTAACACCCAAGGTTTGCTCTTCCTGTGAAATTGCCTGATGAAGCTCTTCCTTCCCCTTCCCTGCCCCTTTTCTGCGCTTCCTACTCCTGTCTTTGGGCCTCCACCCCGTACAGCTGATAAACAGCCAACTGCAGCTGCCTCCCACCTTGGCAATAGCGTTCAGCTCTTTTTGCTGCTTCTCCTTGCTTTCTGGAACTCCTCGTTACTCAGGAGCCGGATCTGAGCACGGCCCATAGCCATCGATGGTGAGGCCGGGGACTCTTCTCGTCCTCAGCCTCCCTGCCTTGGACACTGAGCAGAGCAGGCGGCTCTGCGCAAACTACCTTCTCAGACCTCAAGGCTCTGCCCAGAGAGCCCCTTCTACCTGCACTGAAGGTCAGCACACTTCTGCTCGCAAGAGCCCAGAGCAATCATCTGACACTTTGCAGACTCATGCAGTCTCTGCTGCAACAACTAAACTCACAACAGCGGCCACACACAGTACACAAATCAACTAGGAACGTGGCTGTGTCCTAGTACACTTCAACTTATAGAAACTGTAACTATTTATTATCTCACACTACTCTGTGGATCAGGAATTTGAGAGCAGCCTGGCTGAATGGTTCTAGTGTGGGGGTCTCTTGGGAGGTCGAGGTTCAAAGGTCATCTAGGTCACAGTCATCTGGAGGTCTGACTGGCACCAGTGGATTTGATTACAAGGTGGTGCACTTACATGGCTGACACATTGGTACTTGATGTTGAAAGGAGACCTCATTTCCTCATGGTGTGAACCTCTCTGTAGGTCTCCTTGAGTGTGCTCACAATTTGGCAACTGGTTTTCTCCACGAGCTAGTCAACTGAGAGAGAGCAGGGGAAGTCACAATGACTTTTATGCCCTAGCCTCAGATTTCACGTTCCGTCGTTTTTGCTTGATCCTATTGGTCATACAAGTCAGCCCCGTTCACTGAGGGAGGAGCCAATACAGGGTGTGATTATCAGGAGGAAGGAATGATGGGGCAGCTTGTAGGCAGCCACCACATTGGGAAAGGATGTAAAGCTGTTTTCTTTCTTTTTTTTTTTTTTCAGTACTGGGGATTGAACTCAGGGGCAGTCTACCTCCTGGCTATACCCCCAAGCCCTATTTTTTTATTCTTTTTTTTTGAAACAGGGTCTCACCAAGTTTCGGAGGGCCTCACTAGGTAGCTGAGGCTGGCCGCAAACCCGGATCCTCTGGTCTTAGCCTCCTAAATGCTGGGATTACAAGCATGCACCACCACGCCCGGCTCTGTAAAGCTGTTTTCTGAAGGACTAAATTAATCAACTTTTAACATATACTACTTTATTGAAAAAGTCCCTTGGTCAAGACCTCACCAAGATTCCTTATCTAGACACATGCTGGAAATAAGAAGCTGTCTCCTAGAGTCAGGTTTTGTTTGTTGCAACTGGGTATGGGGTGAGTGGGCAGGTTGTGTTGAAGAGTGTATCAAGGTGGAGACTTGGCATCCTAACCCTGAAACAGTTTAGTATCTTAAACTTTGTATTTCTGGTGTCTGTGTGCATAGTAGATGCCAGAATAGTTTATAATAATGTCCAGGTTCTCTTCTTTGTAAGATGGGTCTTTGGGACTAATTATCACCAATAAGATGTAAACAGAAACTATATAAGACACCTCCAGACTAGGCAGTTGAGTGTGATTTATCCACTCCCCCCTCCCACACCCTCTCCACCTGTTGATGGAATGCAAAGCACCAGAGGAAACCAAGGCCCCAGCAGATAAATATTCTGGATCCCTGAATGAGTTTGTAGCACAGAGCCCCCTCTGGCTTCCCGCGAGATCAGCATTGCCCTGTGGTGACAGTGAGAAATAAAACTTTACTGTGTTAAGCACTGACATGTTAGAGTGTTTGCTACTGAGCCAAAATTACTTGCTATGCCTAATGTCAAGTATAAGTCATACTTAAATCTTTACCATCCTGAGATTCATTTTAATTATTACAAAACTTCTGCTTTCTTTCTTTCTTTCTTTTCTTCTCTCTTTTTTCTTTCTTCTTCTCTCCACCCCTCCCCTTCTACCCCTTCCTTCCTTCTTGTGGTACTGGGGATTGAACCCAGGGGCATTCTACCACAGAACTACATCCTGAGACCTTTTTATTTTTTATTTTGAGTCAGGGTCTCACTAAGTTGACCAGGATGGCCTAGAACTTGTAATCCTCCCGCCTCAGCCTCCCAAACACTAGGATTACAGGTGTGTCCCACAGTGTCCAGCAACTTTCTTTAATATTTATGTTTTCTCACCAGAATAAAGTGTTGGAAATAGCTTTTATATAGTCAAAATTTGAATTAGAGAAAGATCTTCAAACTTTTTATTTTGAGTAGACATATAAATATCTGTTATAAATTAACTAGAGTAGCTTATCACTTTTCCTTCCAAATTTTAAATACATACATACATATATTTAAATATATACATATGTATTTGTGTGTGTATGTCTTTAGATACCTGTGGTGGATATTTCTTCACATTCTAAAATAAGTATCTAGTGACTGCTTGATTTTTCCCAGATTGCAGCAAGGATGAATTGACAAATAATGGTAATAAGTAGTGATATGAAAATGGTATGTAACTACATATTATTTCTGGCAATCATCTTATTTTTAAAAACCCTACTGTTTTGAGAATTGCAATATTTGAGGCTTCTTAAAACTTCTTCCTAAAAATAGAAGAAAAGAGGAGGTACTGTGTGTGCAAAAAACTTATTTACATGAAGAATTCAGTGTCACTAGGTTTTTTTTTTTAATTGTGTTTTCTCATAGGACATGCCATTTTTAAACTAATTAGAGTGCAAAAACCCCAGAACATGGTTGTAAGGTGTAAGTGTATAATGTTGCAACTCATTACATGACATCTGTATCAACAAAACGGATTGGAAAGTGGGGCTTAAAAATAAAGAGTAAATAAAGGTTATGAAAAATATGGTATTGCATAAAAATTGATCCAATGTATTCAAATGCTAAAAGCATTTCTACTTCTTAATAGACATCAAAACACCTCAAGTTTCTTTTTATATTCCAGGGACTGAGCAGGAAAAGAAAAAAAAATTAACCACTTAGTTGTTGAATTAAAGGTCATCTGTGGCGACCTCAGCAACACACTTATAAATAGCTCCTAAAGTCCTGTTGGCCAATGAGAAGCTGTTTCCCAGCCTCTCCATAAAACCAGATCACACCCTGTTCTGTAATTCAAACTCTATTGGGTTTTGTCCTTTCACTGAGGAAACTGGGGAGAGCTCGACCCAAGGTCTACTCTCTCCCCGTCACCCTCCACCTTCTCAGATGCCCTGTCCTTTCTGGGGCAGCAGCAGAGACCTGCCTATGAAATTCCCAGCTTCCGCCGGGGCTGGGGAGCCTGCCGGTTATTCTGGCTTCTCAATTTCACAGGAGGAGCCCCCTACTGGTCACCCGGTGGCATGGTGACCTCAGGCTAAATAGCCCCATTATTTTTCTTGGTTGGCTCTGAACTGGTCCCAAATGAAGCCCTCTTTAGCTTCTTCCCCTGGCTCCCAGTGTGTCTGGCTGTAGTGGGTGCTGGCGGAGGCCAAGGAGGTGGCCAGTCCTAAGTGATCACCTGCACAGTCCCATGTTCAGCCTCACCAACCTGCCAGATCTTGCTGTCTGAGCCCCTGACTGTGAGTAAAACTTTTCCCTTATTTTAAAATAACAAATAAGACTGAGTAAAATAACAAAATCTTAAAGTGAAATAAAAAATAAGGCTGGGTAAAGAAAGTAACCATTTACTTTGTGTCTTGGGTCTTTTCTTTTTTTTCCAACATCTTCCCCAAAGTTGGAGCTCCTTAATGCAGTGCAAAAGAAAATGAGTGACATCTTTAAAGGGGCTAGAGAATTTATGTGCTGTAAAGGAATTTCCAGTACATTAAAGATGAGTAATTTTCTTCTCTATCAGTCTGTGTACTAAAGAGACGAGACCCAGGCCACTGATGTAACTGTGTGAAAAACAAAAGAATTTGTGGCAAAGGAATAGTCAAAATACTTGAACCTCAAACAAAGAGAAGTGATCATTTTTATAGCCTGGCTCCAGTTACCGAACAGTTGATTTAGATGACTAACGCGCGCATCTGTATTTACACGATCTGGAAGACATAAATTACCAACACATAGAAAATTCTGGAAAAAAGCAGTAAACTAAGCTCCTTAAGTATCTGATGAAATTGTCTAGCAAGACTCATTTTCCTCATCTCTGCGGGAGTCTCCACCACGTCTGGCATGACTGCGCCCCCTAGCGGTCATCTCTAGGGAGATGTCCAGTTACTGAGTGTCACAGTAACTGTTGGAGTTGGAATCACAGCAGCTCACAAGGTGCTTTGAGTTTCCCATTAACCTTGACAAAGGGAGATTGGAAGAGTCTATCTGTGGCATTCCCGGGCAGCTGTTTCCAAATGGCGTAGGCCAGTCACGGAGTGAAGACTCATGAAGATCACACAAATGCCTAAACTTCCAACCACTGACTTCCTTGTCTACAGTCACCCACTAGGTGCCCAGACATGAGTCGTGGCTGCACAACAAACACACCAGCAGTCTTTGTAGGCTCACGAGTCTATTTGCTGGACAAAAGTTGTAGATTTGTTCCTCCTGTTCATAAGGTGCTAGGAGATTCGGAGCATGCCAGTAGCAGCTAAGGAGGACACCGAAACTCAATAGCCACCCTTCAGATAAGCAGACAAAGCGGTAATACTGACCTCCCCAAATTTCCTGCTCTGAAATTTTGCTGATGTTTAATCACTGTAGCTCCAAAGTTGGAGCCTTAGCCCCACCAGCTCCTGTCTCTGCCTTACTTTGCCTGGAATCGTCCTCTCTGACCTGTGTTCTCATCCACACTTAACCTAAGGTTTCCCCAGCTTTCAAATGCCACCCTGTTCTGTGAGTTTTCTGCTCATCCACATACAGTCTCAATTGGGGGAGGGGTCTCAATGCCAACCACACTCAGAGAGTCGGAGGAAACTCAGGGAATCGAAATTAGAAAACAACATCCAGGGAATGAAGAGTTGTGTGTTCTTCTACAAGTAGCTTTGAAATAACTGCACATTTCAAGTACGTCTGTAGAAACATGAATAGAGAGAATGGTAAGATAGCTGAGCTGGGAAGAAAGCATAGCAGAGCCAAAATCCTTTGGAAAAAGTTAAGTATATTGTAATTGTTAGAATATTTTCTACTTTTGAAACTAGAATATGCTAAATCATTGACATTGTTTTTGGTATTTTCATTATATATAATTCACTTAATAAAATTCACCACCTTAATGTGTAGAGTTGAATGTTTTCTAATATATTCACAAAGTCTTGCAATTATCACCTCAAACTAAGTTTAGAATGTTTTTATTACCCCCAGCAGGAAGCCCTGTATCCATAGCAGTAAGTCCCTATTCCCCCATCCCATTCCTGCTCCAGACCCTAACAATGCAAATCTACTTCCTGTCTCTATAGATGTGTCCATTATTATGATTTGGATCTGGAATGTCCCCCAAAGTCTCATGTTGAAAGCATGGTTCCCAATGCAGCAAGATCAGAGTTGGGGCTCTGGGGCAATGATTGGATCATAAGGGTCTGACCTCATTAGTGGACCACTGGAAGGGGGGACCTGTTGGAGGAAGTGGGTCATGGGGTGTGTCCTGCAAAGGTTTATCTTCTCCCTGCCCCCTTCCTTTCTCTCACTTTCACTCTCTCTGTCTCCTTTCTGGCGGCCATGAGCTGAGCATCTTTCCTCCATCACATTGTTCCACCATGATGTTCTTGCCTTATCTCAGGCCCAGAGCAATGAAGCTGGCTCACCATGGCTTGCGACCTCTAAAATTGTGAGCCAAAATAAATCTTTCCTCCTCTAAATTGTTCTTGTCAGGCATTCTAGTCACAGTGTCACAAAAACAACTAACACATCCCCCTGGACACTTCATATAAATGGGATCGCACAATAAATGACCTTTGGTGCCTGGTTCCTCTCAGCATAGTTTTTGAAGTTCACCTGCCTCATAGCATTTCAGTTCTTTACTCCTTCATATGTGTTTCAGCAAGCATTCTCACTCTGACCCCAAACACATGACCATATGACTTACAGGAAAGGATATTTATTTGCTCACAGTTCTGGAGATTTCAAGGGTTCAATTCATGTTAGGCCAGTTATGTTTGAGGAACTTAGGGCATGGTGGTGGGAGGCAGAGAAAGAAAGAGAGAGAAGAGAAGAGAAGGGAAGGGAAGGGAAAGGAAGGGAAGAGAAGAGAAGAGAAGAGTGCACACAAAGGTTCTGCTCTCACATGATGGAGGCCAGAAGCAAGAAGGAGCAAGCAAGGGGATCCAAAGCACAAGCAGAGTCCCCAGAGTCAATCCCCAGTGACCCACATCCTCTAGCCACACTCCATCTATGTTACCACCCAATAAATCCATTACAATGGATTTATCCACTAATACGATCACAAACCTCATGATTTAATGATATCAACTCTCAACACCAGTACATGAGCTCTTTCAGGGATATTTTGCATCTGAACCATGACAATATGGCTGAATAATATTCTATTATTTCATTATATCACACTTTATATATCCATCAGCGATGGACACTTGTGCTATTTCTAATTTTTTCCTATTTATTTATTTATTTATTTATTTATTGCAGTACTAGGGATGGAACCTGGGGGCATTCTACCTCCGAGCTACAGCCCCAGCCCTATTTTTTATCCTTTATTCTGAAACCAGGTCTCACCAAGTTGCGGAGTGCCTCACTAGGTAGCCGAGGCGGGCCTCGAACCCAGATCCTCCGGTCTCTGCCTCCCAAATGCTGGGATTACAAGCGTGCGCCACCATGCCTGGCAATTTTTGCCTATTTAAAAAAAGTATTGGTAGCTGGGCGTGGTGGCGCGCGCTTGTAATCCCAGCATTTGGGAGGCTGAGACCGTAGGATCCGGGTTTGCGGCCAGCCTCAGCTACCTAGTGAGGCACTCCACAACTTAGTGAGACTCGGTTTCAAAATAAAGAATAAAAAATAGGGCTGGGGGTGTAGCTCGGAGGTAGAATGCCCCTGAATTCAATCCCCAGTACCACACACACACACAAAAAAAGTATTGGTGCATTGTAATCATACATTATAATGAAGTTCAGAGAGTTAGAGACATACATGCACATGCATTTGGTGAGCTTCCTCCTGGCTCCCACCCCACTCCTTCTCCTTCCCTGAGCATGACACTGGGATGGGCATTGATAACTTTGTATATGTGAACAGTGTCAAGTGAAGTGTTTCCTTCATCAAGTCTCCCTCTCCCCACCTGCTTGCCTCCCCTCTGCCATTTGTCTATCTTAAATAATCCTGCTATGAACATTTATATACAAGTTTTACATAAAGATGGCTTCAATGCTCTTGGCTGCATATCTAGAGGTAGAATTGCTGAGTCACATGGTAATTCTGTTTAAGTCTTTGAAGAATGGCCAAGTTGTTTTCCACAGAGACTGTACATTTTACATTCCCACCAGCAGTGTAGGAGACCTCCAAGTTCTCTGTATCCTTGCCAACACTTGTTCTTTTCTTTAAAAAAAAAAAAAAAAAAGCATTACTATTATAGCCATCTTAATATTATGAAGTCATCATTTATTTTATTTTTAAGAGCAAGAATTAATGCAAACATAGACTAGGAAATAAGTGAATGATCTTTGTGGGAATAGAACAGACCTTTATATATTAAACCAAACTACATACTTCTACCTTGCATAGCCCAGAGGAGTATAAATACATAGCTGTTCACATATGTTTCCAGTTACCAGGGTGCTTGTGGAATCACAGTGTTAGAGTCTGAACAGTCTGCATTGCAGATTCCTCTCACGGATGCAACAAAGTTCTCTCCAATGCACTCTGGAGTTCATCGTTTCATTGCATCTATCCATCAGCAGGGAACTCTTTCCTTTACAAGACTTAACCAGTTTATTTATAATTTCTAGAAAGCTCTTTTTAACACTTAAGGGTTGTCCTTTTGTCTTATAACTTTCTGTCAAATTCAAGACCACGTGACAAATCTTAAAACAATGCCAATCTACCTACCATGTTCCTGTCCTTAATACCTCTCTCCATTAGGCTATTTTCAGCCCTTGACCTAGTAATTCACCATCTCTGATGCCTTCCCCTAGATATTAAAATGTGTCAGTATACTCCTAAACAGATATCCCTCTATGAGCACTGAGCATGATAAGCTCTGGCCAGTGGTGAGTACAATGAAAGCATTATGTGGCTGTAAGATTGTTTCTTCTAATAATAGGACAGCATGATGTTTGCAACTGTATAATAGCTCAAATTGTTCTGGCACCAATCAGCTAAAATCCCCAAGGCTTCCTCAAATGGCCTACTGATACTCTACTGCCCATGGGTAGTTGTTTTTTGAAGCTTATGGGACTTTTCCTCTATCCCTATTAAATCTCATTTTTTTAAGTTCTTTTTTTTTTTTTTGGTACTGGACATTGAACTCAGAGGAATTCTACCTTTAAGATACATTCCTATTCCTTCTTATTTTGAAACAGATTCTCCCTAAGTTGCTGAGGCCAGCCTTGAACCTGCGATCTTCCTGCCTCAGCCTCCCAAGTACTAAGATTACAGGCATTTGCCACAGTGCCTGGCTTAAAGTTCTACTTTATAATTCCATCTTGTTAGAGTCTTTTGGACTCTATCATCTCTCTCAGCTTTATATCAATCACAAATTAGCAAGGTAGTTTTATTGATCTTCAGCCAATTCACTATTTTGAACCTACAGAAAGTCTCTTCTCTGGGACAGAATCTCTTCTCACATGCAGTACATGTCATGATCTGTGCTAAGCATCATATGTAAATTATCCCACTTAGACAACAAATTCATAAACTATAATTTTATTCCCATTCTAGAGATGAGGAAGCTGAGGCACTGGGGATTTAAGTAAATCACCCAGGATCATATGGTTAAGAATTAGCAGAATCAGAATCTGGACCCAACTCAATTCTGGTTCAGAGCCAGAAACTCTTACATGAAGTCATGACCAGCCCCTAGAGAAAGAGATGGAATATTACTTACAGTATCCCACGGAGAGGTCCTGTTTCATTAGCCACACCACCAAGATTCCTACTGGTGATGGGTCCTTTCATTCGTGTGTGTGTGTGTGGTAATGGGGATTGAACCTAGAGGCATTCTTCCTTTGAGCTATACCCCAGTCCAATTTTATTTCTTATTTGGAAACAGAGTCTCACTAAATGACGAAAGTCTCACTACTTGCTGAGGCTGTCATTGAACCTGCAATCTTCCTGTCTCCCGTCTCAGCCTCCCTCATACAGGGATGACAAGCGGGCACCACCACTCCCGGCGATACCTTTCATTGAAAAGCCACTTGCAGAGGAGTGGTTGCCTCTGGAAAGGATGGAATTAGTGGAGACCAAGAAGGAATTACTGAGGTCTGGCTTACTTGTAAGGCTTTGGATGCACAGTTACCAAATGTAAATATTCATTAATTCGAAGGGCTGGATTCACATGTCTCATTATGTTCTCTACACTTTCCTCCATTTACTTCAACTTATCAAAATGATGTTTCCAAAAGCAGATGTGCAGGCATTTTGATTCAAGCGAAACTGCCAAGGTGATGACACTTTTTGATGTTGCTCAAGGGGAGAGAGAGGTCAGCAGGTCAGTAAAGATGTAATAAAGAATTGCTTCGGAATGGTTACAATATTCTTCATAGTTTTTTTTTTTTTTTTTTTTTTCTAGAAGCCAATTTGCCTCCCACGCCTGTGGAGAAAGAAGTTCCAGAACCCTAGTATCTGCTGATTCCTCTCAATAACACAATAATTAGCTTCTATTTAAAGAGTCAGGCCAGACCATTAGGAAATGAACTAATAATAGAATCTTAGAATACAGAATGACTGCACATGGTGGCAACTAGGAAGAAACCAAACAGAGTTGACAAGGATTATTGCTTTTTCTTTTCCTTTTTTTTTTTTTTTAACTTTTATTTGCATTTATTTTATGCTGAATTTATTCCCATGCCATAAGTTTTTGTTTCTTCCATGATATCTTTTTCTTTTGTGCAATCTCCTCTTCTGGTTTAGGAACAATCTCTCCTTCTCAGTAAGAATCATATCAGTGTGGTGGGGGAGCTCATGCATAGGTTAGTCAGACAATAAGCTCTGTAAGTTCAGCCACGCATCTTGGGGGCTCTGTTCACCTGGATGTGTTCAATGACCAGAGAATCAACAGCTAAACCCTTAAGTTTAATGTGACTTTCTGCATTTTTCAGCATGTGCAGCAAGAATTCACCACCCTTTCTGTGCCACTGAACCAGTGTCTCCAGTCCCACTGTTTGGCATGGGCACACCTACCACCTCCACTATTGTAATGCCGGAATGGCACTTAAAGTGATGTCTTTCAGACACTTGGTGGCTTTTGCCAGGCCTTGATGGCCTGGGCGGTTTCACGGGTGTTCTTAAAATGAACATGAAGATTTGAACCTCTGGATTTGCATGATTTTGTGGGATTTTCTGGGTCAGAGAGCAGTGGATCATCTTCATGGAACATCTCAGGCCACTCAAACAGAGATTAGTTACAGGATCAGGGTGATTTTTTTCCCCATACTTTTCATTCATGTTCCAAATGTTCCAAAGGAAAAAGTAAAAATGTATTATAATACATCTTCTTTTGCCTTCCATTGTTTTAATATTCACTTGGAAGTTTTTATGGTCTAACTCAGTTATACCTTAATGTAAACATGAGTGAATTTTTAAGGACTCTATAGAATTCACCATCCTCGGACCGTTGTTAGTGCATCTTGGCTTCTCTCTGTGTGTCTGGAGCCCATCTAGCAAAATGCCAGGGTTTATACCTATCTTCATGTTGTTCCTTCCTGTTTTTTACCCCTCACTCTTTGTGTGTGTGTGTGTGTGTGTGTGTGTGTGTGTGTGTGTGTAATGGGGGATTGAACCCATGGGTGTTCTACTTCTGAGCTACACCACCAGCCCTAGTTTTCATTTCTGCTCTTGAACCAAGGTTTCATTAAATTGCTGAGAGGCTCCCTAAATTGTTACAGCTGGCCTCGAATCTTCCATCTTCCTGTCTCAGCCTCCCAAGTCCTGGAATTACAGGTGTGAGCCACCACTTCCAGCTCTTTCACTCTTCTGCTAATTCCTATTTCAATTTACTGTATTCTGGGAAATTAAATAACTGTTCCTTTAAGAACTGTTTGTAAGAATGACTCTGTGTAAATGTCTGAAGAACTTTGTTGAGGAGGATTGTTCTGGATCTTTAGGATAGGTTTTGTAATAAATGTTTAAGGCTCTCAGCTAAAAAAAAAAAAAAAAAAATCACTGCTGGATTGGAGAGCATGAACTAGATTTCCACAAATTCAAACATCTGTCAAGTGAGTCTTTCTTATATTTGGTAGAAACTGCTCACACATCTCCTTTCGCCTTTACAGAACAGATGAATAAACTTTCTGCTAAAGCCAAGACCTGTGAGCCATTGTGAGGACACTGCGGGTTTTTTTGCTATTTCTGTACTTTATTAGACAATGAAACTCAGCCTTCTGGTTTCTTAAAAATCCAACAATTACCTGGAGCAAATTCACTTAACTTGTGTTCCGTGGTTAAGTCATTTGGACTTGACCTTAGAGACCACATAGACTTGTTTTTGAAACAGAGTACAATTAATACATTATAATTGTAGTTCTTGAGTGTTGAAGATACATTTTTCTCCCAAGAAGCCATGATCAGATCCATTGTGATTTGAAGCTACAGCTCATTAGAAAAAGCTGTGTTTGATTTCTAGAGATTACTGAATTATTTTTATTCCATTTTTAGAGTGGCTATTTATTTTCCTTGTCCTTCACAATAGAGGGCAATGATACCGAATCCACATTATAGGAACATACTTGGGATTACTTTTTGGAGGAGTAAGCATAGTTTACATTCCATCTCCAATATTTCTGTCCTCGTTGCAACTGTCACTTCTTTGTATTTATACTTTTATTGGTGCATTACAGTCTAACATCATAATGTAGTTCACCGGGGTAGTGACATACATGCACACAGGACTGGGTGGGCTTCCCCCTGGCTACCTCCCACACTGGGTACAGACATTGGTATTCTCACATAGATACATAATGTGGATGGAGAAACTATCACTTCTAATATATAAGTAGTGATTTGTAGCATCACAATATAAATGACCTCATTTACTGGTGTGTGTGTGTGTGTGTGTGTGTGTGTGTGTGTGTGTGTATGCATGATTGGGGATTGAATCTAGGGGCATTCTACCTCTGAGCTACATGTCTAGTCCATTTATTTATTTGTTTGGAAACAAGGTCTCGCTAAGTTGCTGAGACTGGCATTGAACCTTCTAGCCTCCCAAGTAGTGGGATTGCAGGCATGCGCCACCACACCCAGCTTCATTTCATTCTTAAGTGATCAGTGAGAGTAGGTGTGGTGGTTGTCGCAGGAGGAGAAAGAACACAAAGGCTTTGTCTGACTTCCGAGAACAAGAGGCTTTTGACCATTTGGAGAGGTGTCAGTACCCATCCCTGAGGTGGCTGGTTTTTCCGTAATCAAAAATCCTGGCCTGCGTTGACCTAACATTGCTACCTGTGTTTACTTCCTAATTTTCAGGCATGAGAAAGAAGTCTTCATTTTATCAATTAATAATTCCAAATGAGGAATGGCGGACACCTCATATAAGTTACTATTCGGAAAAAGGCCAGGGGGGTCGTCAGACTCTCTCCTTTCTGACCTTGATGATGAAAACAGTAGTCTTCTGTTAATTGGTTGGCACATGTTCCAGTTTGCTTTTTACGATCCAGCATAGAAATATGGCATATAGGAGGGAAAATGGCATATTAGATGACAGCTGTTTGTAGGTAAGGCTGGGAGTTGTTTTAATATCTCGATATAATTCATCATCTTGAAGTGAGCCATTTATCTCAGTGGCTGTGATCTATAGCTTTGGCTCTGATTGTGCTGTGTTTAAATTGACTGAGATTGCAGTCTTATGTGATGAAGAGCAAACACCGAAGTCCTCTTTAGAAAGCCTTTCCATGCTCAAACTATTTTCAAGAGATCTTCTGTTTAGATCATGTAATGTGAACATCGTGAATGAAGTTCTATATATTTGCACCCAAGTGCTAGAAGAAGGGAAATACCAAAGCAGAAATTGTCTTTCTTATTGTTTTTAAGTCTCTTTTTTATTCTGTTTTTTTTTTTTACTTTAAAGTATGTTTCAATAGTGTCAACTGCCTTAAATCTTTATTGAAAGTAGATATATTTAAAAACAAATGGGAAAGATTTCATTTATTTAACAAATATTAGTATCCCATCAAGTATGAACTTGGCCATTAAAACGAGCCATTGGACATGAGGTCTTAAGGAATGAGAGCTACTGTCTCTCAGCCTTGATTTTCATGTCCTGCATTAGCTCTAATTAGTGGACACCCTGGCTCTTTGAAGCTGTATTTTCTCTCCAGCTTTTCCCCCCACAATTTTTCCTTCTAGGTCACTGCCAGAGCTCATGCTGGCTCTGGTTTAGTTTCTGCCTCTAAGCTAGGAAACTCCAAGATCTTCTTTCAACATGGAAAAAAAGTCATGCATGGATGAAAATTGGCATAAGTTAAATCATTTCATTCCCTTAGAACTTAATTAAGAGAATTGCAGAAGTGTTGATTTAATTACATTTAAACACCTAATTGAAAATCAGAAGTCCACTTACTTCAGGTACACAAGAGTCTGCGATAAGAGCTTCAAAGGCCCTCGTTTCAATTTTGTGATCTGAATCTTAATATTTAGGGGGTCTTGTATATTTAATAGAGTCCTATTTGGTTTCAGTGGTTCATAGTTTGAGGCTAAGGCCATATACCCTTAGGGAAACACGAACCTAACTTTTATTCTTTCATAAATTCATGCAGTATTAATTTGTAGTATTAATATATAGCACACATTCATATTTATATTAGTAATATTTATAGAATTGTAGTATTATATAGAATATTATTAATATTACAACTTTGAAAGTAAACAAGAGAGGCCACTCAGGAATGAGAGGAGCACTCACTGAAAAACTAGTTTGCGGAGTCACAAGCTTTGGACAAATTGGCACAGGCTGCCCACTGAATAGTGGCAGGCATCTGTCTGTGGGCAGACCCCCCTCTGGAGCCATCGGGGCTCTGGCTTGGTGGTTGGTGCCCGTGTCACAAGCCAATGGCAGGACCCTGACTCCCCAGGTGCAGCAGGTGAATCCTGCTTTGTGCTGGGGCATTAGCTGAGCTTGGCAGTCATCAAAATGCCATTTTGTGAAGAGACAGCCCCGTTTTGTCTTTCCTACTTCCTGCTTCTATATTAATTGGGTTCTAGCCAGATGACCTTTGGCAAGTTGCCAAAAGAGCCCTTGACTCCCACCGGTGGAAATAGTGTGTGTTTGAGTAAAGGCTACAAATTCATGATATTTGATCTCCAAGCCCAAGTATTGCCAGAAGAGGAGGATTAGGAAAGAGGGTTTCCACTGTAGCATCGTCTGAGAGCTGGTGAGTACCCCAGCCCTCGCCAGACCTCCTCAGGATTGGAGGGCCCACACTGTTTGCCAGGTGCTGTTCTCAGACCCTCAGAGGAGCGCCAACATCCTTATCGTATCCTATGAGGTGGGGACCACTGTGCCCACTCCTCCTTTCTACAAAAGACATACTTGATGGAGACATTGGAACCCTTGTCCAAGAAGATCACACAGGTAGGAGTACAGCCAGGTGGTCTCGCTCGGAGGCCCCACTCCTACACCTGTCCTTCTGCAAGCCAATTGGGATGGGACAGTGTTCTTCTGCAGTTCACATGGGCATTTTAGGTTGAGAAGAAAAAGGTGACGGTCCCTTACAACTGTCACAGCTTCTGAGAGTTTTCTGGGTTTTTTTTATGCGCAATTTTCTTTTCTAGTATCACTAGTAATCTATAGACATTCCTCTTGAAAGAAAGAGAGAGAGAGAAAAAAAGGAAGGAAGGAAAGAAGGAAGGAAGGAAGGAAGGAAGGAAGGAAGGAAGGAAGGAAGGAAGGAAGGAAGGGAGAACTGGTTTCGCAGGTGGGAAGAACTGGTGGGGGAGGGACTGTTGGAGGTATTCCTCCTCCTCTCTGGGCCTTGGGTGGTTCTCCTGACTACAGCTGCATCACCTGGCACCAGCCTCCACCTGACAGGCCACCTATGGTCCAGCTTCTTCCCGATGGTCCTCCCTGGCCCTGTGGCACTGGGGAAGGGGGGTAACAGTAGCCATCCATCCTCTTGCTGTTCCCTTTGGTTTTCCAGTGTTCCCCTCACCTGCGCAGTCAATTTCCTGGTCTGAATTCCTCTGCTGGAAATACCTCCCATGGATCTGTCTCCCTGGCTGGGTCCTGATAATGCCCTATAATCTTTTTCTTAGGGTATAGCAGCATGGGAGCTTCCATCCCTCTTAAGAGTAGAATTTGAGCTTAGAAATAGCCTTTTGAGTCCTTTTCCGTCCAAAAACTTACAAAAACCTAATGTTTAGTCAGCCCTATGCTCCCAGTTTGTGACCAGAAATTAAATTCTAAACCCAGAGTTGCAAAGAATGAAGAGACTGCACTTAGTTCAATCCCTTCCCGCCACCCCGCCCTCCAAACACACACTCCCACACTCCCCATAATTATGTGGGCTGTGTTGCAGCACGTTTATCTAGCTACTAAATCTGAGCCTCATGCATCCCCAAGAGTTTCCCACCAAAACTTCAGAAAAGGGTTCAGTGAGGTCTTCCAGCCCTCCACTGAGACCACTCAAATAGCAGGGACTTTCTGCAACGTTCATCCTCCCAGCCAGTTCTTACCAAGGACGCTCCATGGTGCCGGGCCCCCGAGCTCGGTGCTCAGAGGACACAGAGCCACATAGATCTGGCTCCCGCTCTCCAGGAGCTGAGAGCCCGAGAGTCTGACCCAGGGCAGAGAATGACAACTGCCCCTGAAGAGAGGTCACGAGGATGCTCAAAGGAAACGGATGCGCCAGTCTTGGTCTTCCCCTACTGAAGTCTGATTGAAAAATCTAGGAAGACTTCTTCAACAACTCGATAGGAAGTTGGGCCTTAAAGGATGGGATGATAAACCTGGGGAAAGGCCATGGAAAGATACTCTGGGTCTGAGTAGGGAGGCAAGCAGGAAAGCGAGGGGTGCATGGTCTGAGCTGACTACCTGGCACCTCCAGGGGAGGCGGGCTGTCTGAGTGATGGTCCAGCTCCCAGAAGCTGATCCCCCGGCTTGCTCACTTTTACTTTCTTTCTGTGCATGGGCTCAGCCTCCTCTGTCTCTGGCTCCAGGTATCTGATCTGGCCGAGCAGGTCCTCGGGGGATGAGGGGGGCTCTCCCAGCCCTGTGAGCTCCTGCCCCAGCTTCTTTCTGCCCACCCCACCCGTTCTTCCCTCCTCTCCCCTTTCTCCCATTGCCCTTTCTCAACCCCGCTTTGGGGGTTTTATTTTCCATCCCTTCGGTGGCCCTGCTGTTTGCTTGCTTGCTAAATGATTTATACATTCCAAGCTGGATCCAAGACAGTGTGGGCTAAAAACCAAATGCAAACGACTAGAAGGAAAGGCCAGGATAAACACAAATGGGAAGACCTCAAACTAACAGTTTCCAAGCTTGTGCACACATCTGAGCTGTCTCCCTAGGGCTTCCCATTTTGACTCAAAGCAATCCCCGGGCTGCTCTTGCAAGGATGCAGGGAGAGCCGAGGAGAGGGCCGCTTTGGGTTTCCTTCTTTGCCTTTTAAATTGAGTATTCCAGACTTTATAGAGGAAGCCTCTGCTGGGTCAGTGGAGCGGTCCCTGGCCCCTGCCACTGAAGCCCCAGGGTCCCAGCAGCTCTGTTCCTATACTCTTGGGTTCAGATCCTCACCTGCCAAACAATCTTCCAGAACTGCAGCTCCAGCCTGCACTGGAAGCGTGTGTCTGGCCTACACCAGCTCAAACACACCCTGGGAAGGGCCACTAGGTATTCGTGTGAACTCATGCAAGACTTTCTTCCTGGGCCCAGGACCTTTGTAACCATAGCTCAGGGGATTGTTTTGACAATAACTCCTTCCTCTTGGGTTTTATTGAGTCAGCAGCCTGGGCTTAAATCCTGCTGGGCGGACCCTAAGAGTCACAGCATCCTCTTGATCTCCACTTGTTCAGCCATTCAACAAACATTCACGTAGCAGCCACTGTTCTAAGTGCTGGGGATGGAGAGGCGAGCATGATTGAGAAGACGTCTTAGAATTTCTAAGGTCAGATATAGAATGTCCCCTTGAAGAACTCAGAGTTGATGTAGTTAAGTCACAAGGATTGTAGCCTCACCAGTAGATAATTTATCTGGGTGGTAGCCTAGGCCCGTGGGATATAGCTAGAGAAGGTAGGCCCTGGGGTGTGGCCTTAGGGGTTATGCTTGTGTCTTTGCACCCCCTTGCTTGCTTGTTCTCTCTTGCTTTCGGCTCCATGATGTGAGCACAGAGCTTTTCTCTCTCCTTCTCCGCCATGGCTTGAGATGTGCAGACACTAGCCTCCCGTGGACTGAACCCAGAATCTCTAAAAAAATAACCAAGTGAGAAAATAAATCTTCCTTCCTCCAAGTTGTGTGTTTGGATTATAACAGTGAGAATGGTGACCGAGACAGTCCATTTTTTTTTTAATTGCTGTAATGAAAAAATCCGAGGCAACCTACTTAGGAAGAAATGAGGTTGATTTAGCCCATAGTTTTGGAGGATAAACGTTCAAGAGAAGTTGGCCCTCTGGTGGAGGGAGAGAATGGGGTCACAGCAGGACAGGAGCACTTGTACAAGCAAGGAGTCACATCTCACCAGGAAGCAGAGACAGAGGAGGTCTAAGCTTGCTCCTTTTACAACAATCCACTCTAGAGAACTACCAAGCAAGACCTTAACTCGTGTGTGTGTGTGTGTGGTAGTGGGGATTGAACCCAGGAGCGTTCTACCTCTGCGCTATACACTCCCAGCTCTATTTTTTAAAATAGTTTTTGAAATAGGGTCTCACTAAGTTACTGGAGGCCTCATCAAGTTGCAGAGGCTGGCCTCAAACCTGCAATCCTCCTGTCCCACTGTCCCAGCCTCCCAAATACTAGGATGACAGGAGTGTGCCACCACTCCCAGCTCTGGCTCCTTTTTTTTTTTTTTTTTTTTTTTTTTTTATTACTGGGGATGGAACCCAGGGGCATTCTACCTCTGAGCCACACCCCCAGCCCTATTTTTTATTCCTTATTAGATAAAGGGTCTCACTAAGTTGCAGAGGGCCTCACTAAGCAGCCGAGGCTGGCTGTGAACCTGCAATCCTCTTGTCTCAGCCTCCCAAGGACTTCCTTAATCCCTTGTGAGGGCACATTCCAGTGACCTAGGAGCACCCCCTAGGCTCCAGCTCCTAAATGTTCCTCTACCTCCCAAACTGCCACCCTGGGGACCAAGCTCCCTACACATGGACCCTTGGAAGACTCGCAAACCGTCTCCAGACCATGGCAGAATTGACAATTTGTGTGAGAGATACTCTAGAAATGAGTTTTAAAAATCAGGAGGAAAAAACCTTTGCAGAATAATTTGGCAATATCTGGGAGAGGAGAAATATGAATGCCCTTTGACCCGGCAATGTCACTCCTAGCTGTGTACCCTAGAGAAGTTCTTAAACATTTATATAAGAAAGCACAAATGTGGAAGAATTTAAATGCCTAAAGATAGCAACTAACGTGCGGTCTATTCCTGAGGGTGTAGAGCAGTGAGAAGGAATGAACTAGAACCATCCGTGTCTGCGTGGGATGTCCCACACACATGACTTAAAGGAGCACACTGCAGACATATATGTAAAGTATGATGCCATCTCTGTAAAGCTGAAACACGCAAAATGATATTAGATGTTATTTAGTGGCAAGGTATTTTTTAGTGCATGGAAATGAATAATACCAAATTGGAATTAGCGTTCTCCTCTGTGGAGGGAGGGAAGAGGGTGAGATTGAAGAGCAGTAATAGGGCGTACCAACTATAGTCAATCTATAGAGTGATGTTTTATATCTTAACCTAAGTCGGAACTACACAGTTATTTATCATGATGTGTTTTCGATTTTGTATGTGTATTTTAGATGTTGCCTTGTACAATTTTTAAAATTTGTTAAATGTCCAAGGTGACCAAGAGTGGCTGAGGTTTGGAAGAGGAGGCGCTTGTCATGGTTTGGATCCGCCATGGCCCCTGCAGATCCTGTGCTGAAGGTCCCCACCCCAGCAGCGGTCAGGGCTGGGGCCTTGGGTAGTGGCTGGATCACGAGGGCTCTCGTCACATCAAGAGGACTTACCCCCTGGCAGCTGAGTGCACAGCTCGGAGGTGGGACATAGGTGGCAGAAGTGGTGACTTGGAAGGGTGGATCGTGTCCCGTCCCTCCCCTCCCCCACATCTTCTCTCCTTCCCCACTGCCACGAGCTGGGCAGCTCTCCTGCGCCATGCCGTTCTGCTGTGATGCTTCTGCCTTGCAGCCTGCTGACGGTGAACTGAAGCTCCTGATACCACGAGCCCACATAAACCTTTCCTCCTCTCAGTTGCTATTGTCAGGTATTTTGGTATTAGTGACAAGAAGCCGACTAACCCAGTACTATAGTTTGGATCTTCAGTGTACCCACAAAGGTCTTATATTAAAAGGCTTGGGCCCCAGCTTGGTGCTACTAAGAGGTGGTAGAAGGTTTAAGAGGTGGTGCCCAGGAGGAGGTCATTGGCCTTGGAGATTCTGCCCTTGAAAGGGATGGTGGGAGCTCAGCCCCTTCCTCCTTTTTTCTCCTGCTTCCCTGGCCTGGAGGGAGCCACTTTGCTGAGCTGTGCACACCTGCCACAATGCACTGCCCCCTGGAGGCTCAGAGAGCAATGGCTCTGCAGGATCGCCGACTGGAACCTCCCAAACTGGAAGCCAAAATACGTCTCTTCTCTTATTACATTAACTACTTCAACTACTTGTTATAGCGACAGTAAGTTGACTAACACAGAAGGACACTGTAGGTTTGGTGGTCAAAGAAAATCTCCTGGAAGAGAGAACAGTTGAGCTGAAAACGTGAGTGATGTGGAGGAACCAGCCAGGACAGGATCCGGGGGAGGAGCACCTGGGCAGAGGGAGCACCTAGCACAAAGTGTAGGAACCGTGAAGGGCCCGAGATTTCACCCCACGTGCAAGTTAACAAGCTAATCTGCCTTGGTATCGTAGATGTTGAAAGAAGACACAAGACTTCTGAACCGGGGCAAAATATTTTGTTATTCATGGCCGCAGGCAGCTCGAGCTTCTCGTTCTCCTTGCTTCTTGGTGCCCCTTTCCCATGGGCAATGTTTGACTAGAGTCTTTTAGGCTTAATCATGGATTTGGATGGCAGAGGATGGAGAAAAATGATATAATTTTAAGATGATTTTTTAGATTGGGTCTCCTCCCAGAGGAGTATTGAGAGCCCAGGCAAAGGTGAGAAGAATTGAAAAGTGCTCTGAACCCGGAAACATGAGAAACTTGAAGGTCATCTACCGAGATGAGCACAGACATCAGTCAGGTGTAAGAGTCCGGAGTTCAGGGGCGAGGTCAAGGCTGAAGAGACAGACCTGATATCTACCTTCCTGGCAGATGGAAGGCACTAACAGTCCTGGGATGGACGTTTTTGCTAGAGAATGTTTACCCTATTTCCCATACTCCCCTGGTTGGTAGAATCACCTGGATCACCTGTTAAAACAAAGGCTCCTGGATCCCCCTCAGGTCTTGCATTACAAAATGTTGTGACTAGACAAAGATGTCTGTTTACATTCGAATTGTACTCAAAATTTTTGAACACCAATTATGTTTCCAGTGTTGTGCTTTGTTGTGGTGGATGGAGTAATAGCATCTTGGGGTTATGAAAAAAAGCCAAGAGAATGCCTGAGGCCCTGGCACTGATTATACGGAATGGATGGACTTACATTTAAGTACTTACCTCCAAACTCATTATGAGGAAAAATAATCCCCTATTTGTTTGAGCCACTAGAGATGGGTGTTTTGTTTACTTGTTACTTTCTCCCAAAAGCATTCTGATCTTGCTAGAATTTGAATGTGTCCCTATAGAGATGTGTGTTGGAAACTTAGTTTCCAAGGCAACAGCAGTGCTGGGAGGCGGGGCCTAATGAGAGGTGTCTAGATCATGATGGCTCTGTCCTAGTGAATGGATTAATGCCAATTGTAAAAGGGCTCGAGGTATGAGTTGGATCTCTTGCTCTTTCACCCATGTGATGGCTTCAGTTATGTTATGACACAGAAGAAAAAGCCCTCACCAGATGTGGCCCCTCACCCTCTAGGACTCTCAGTCAAATAAACTTCTCTTCTTTATAAATTGTCCAGTCCATGGCATTCTGGCATAGAAGCACAAAACCCAATACTCATATTTCATTTTTTTATGAACATAGTAAATTTAAGTAAAATGAAACTACTATCTTTTAGGAAAAGAGGGGCTTTGATAAATGCTTGGCTAACTGAAATTGAATAAGCTAAGTTCTCTCAAATTGTCAGTCTCATTTACAAGCTGCATTTATTAAAATCTCTTAAGCATTTCAAATTCCTTGTATAAATTTATCATATTTGATTTTTTTATCTTAGCATTTCAAATAATTGACATGATAGGTTTACAAACAATTAAGCCAACCCATCCTCATATTTACTTAGTTAATTATATTTTATTTACTCTTTTGAGATAGAGTCTCACTAAGTTGCCCATGCTGGCCTTGATCTCAGGAATCCTCCTGCCTTGAAGTTGGGGTCCTCCTGCCTCAGCCTCTCACAGAGCTGGGATTATAGGTGTAGACCACCATACCTAGCATTCTAATACATTTAAATATCTCTAGTAAATGCAATAAATTAAAGTTATAAATATAGTGAATCTATTCTAATAATGTTACTGAGCTAAGTCAAACATTCTTATACCTTTCAACAAAAATCACAAGACCCAAATCAATTTCACACTTTAAATCAGGATTATAAACTTTATAAACATTTAAATAACTAAATAAGATTATTTCTAAACTTAACATGAAAATACAAATAGTATGAATTTGATTTATCTTGTCATTTCTATGTTTAATTTTAAATATTCCCAGACTCAGAAAGTCACTCAGCAAAGAGATTTGCAACCTGAAAGGATTCAAAGGTCACGAACATGAACATGACATGGTGATGTCTCAAAGGCACTGAGGTTGCTTAGGAGCTGGAGTCAGAGGCAGTACAGTTCTCCAGGGCTGGGCGAGGGGGCCCAGAACTTTGTCTAGGGTTACTATGGCAACAGGAGGCTCCCAGGCTACATGCTTCAGAGGGATGTGATTTGGGAAACTTCATTCCAGTTACAGACTGGACTAGAAGGAAGTTGGCAACTCTACCTTGGTTAGTTGACTTCTTTGATTACCTCATTGGCTTCTGCATTTAGTTCACACTATCTATAGACTTTGCTAACATAAGTGCTCTAAAGTTGTTCCAATGCCGTTGAATTTAGTCCTGACCCTTTGGCTCCGAGCCGTGGCTCTCAAGTTACGATAATAACACGTGCCATTCCTCTTCCTCATGACTTTTCAGGAATTCCCCGAAATGGGATTACAATATCTCACATTCCATCAGAACCACCGTATTTAACTTGGCAGGATCCATGCTTCGGTGCTGTTCTCCCTCAAGGATGCCGAGGACATCCTCTACCTTAGCTGAGGCCCCCAGATGAGGCGCTGCTCTGGTCTTTGCTCCACTATTAGGGTGGTAGTTGGTGGAGATGGGGGTGCCACAGGAGCAGCACTGGACCTCTCAACAACTGACCTCGCGTATGGATTGAAGACATTACGTCATCACTATCCCCATTTCACACAAATAACAAGGGGACACTCTGCTGGTATCCGACGAAATCACAATTATCTTTTTTGTGCTTCTTAGGCAAAATATCCACTGATAAGGATGTGGTTTTCCTCTAGTTATAAGTATTCCTAAAATATATCTATGACAAAAATTTAAATATATCAATTTGAATACTCTCAGAAACTCCCATGTTTAGAGAACTCAATGGTTGAACACTCTAAGGTGAATAATTACCCCCAAATTTGTAAATTTGGTTTAAAATGGAGTATACTTTGTTGGGGTTTGAACATGTGCAATAAGCATTTCCCTCCCCCTAATTTCATCCATCACAGAAACCATTCTTCCTTTCAAAAGGAGGAACAAATAAGAAACAGAAATAGACACTGGGCCCCAATACTTCTGAGATGGAAGTTCCAATTAAAGTCAGAGTATAATGAAAACAATATATGTTCTACCCAACATTTTACCAAATTACCACTGAGACCCACCCTCCTCATGTCTGAACACACACACACACACACACACACACACACACACACACACACACACCTTTTTATCTGAAGCAAATCGTCTAGATGATGCTTCATTCCTAGGTACTCCAACAAATATCACTCACGTAACTATAATATTACCCCACATAAAACTGACATTCAAAGTTTCTCAGGTATCTTTCATACCTACTTCCTCCTCCCACACACACACCCTGAACTGAAGTCCAATCAAGAGTTACACTTTGGTCTCCATTATTATGTCTCTGGTTATCTGGAACAGAGCTTCTCAACCTGTAGCGTGCGTGCAGATCACCTGAGGATCTTGTTAAAATGCGGGTTCTGACTCTGGAGATCCCAGTGGTGCCTGAAAGTCTGGGGAGTAGCAGGAGGGAAACTCGAACCCAGGTTTGCCTGTGCAGTGTTACTCCACTCAGTCACTATTGATTCTGTCCCCCAAAGAGAAGGCTGGCCCTCCCAAATCTGCACGTTGGAACAGTCAAGCCAGGTTCCTGGGTGCGGTGTTCTGCAGCTGAGCAAACCTTTGTGATGTTATCCTCCAACACCCACACAGCACCCTCTGCTTTCTCCTTCCTCTCCAGTGGCTCTGCACTTGACCAGCTCTCCTGGGAGCCAGAGTCCCTCTCACCCCAGGCCCACCTGCACCCTTTAGGCTGGGCCGGACCCTAAAAAAGGGGCAATATTTTCTTTTGCCCCTCAGCCCTGCTCAGTAGGGTTAACTAAAACACTGAGAGTTCCCTGGGCTAGGATCTAGACATAAGAAACAGAAGAAAAGTATGTAAATATAACTTCAACTTCTTGACACTGGGATGCCAGAGTGTGTTTATTATTCTGATATTTAGAACTCGGATTACTTTTTCCTATAAAACAATATGACACATCTGGGTGTGGTGGTGCATGCATGTAATCCCAGTACTTGGGAGACTGAGAAGATTGCACGTTCGAAGCCAACCTCAGCAAGCTCAGAAAAAAAAATTAAAAGGGCTAGAGTAGGTATAGCTCAAAGGTAAAACACTCCTGGTTTTAATCTCCAGTACAAAAAAAAAAAAAAAAATCAACCAAGCAAAAAGCAATAGGAGGTACAGAGGTTAGGTTCCCATTCCAGCCCTTGTAAGTCTACTAAAGCCACAATATAGATATAACAGTGTTGATTTCAATAAAGTTATAAAGTTCAAGGGACAAATACTTATCACAATACTAATATTTTTTAAAAAGAATAGAAATAAAATGTAAGAAAGTTTTTATTTATTAAAATGTGTAGATTTGAAGCCGGGCGTGGTGGCGCACGCTTGTAATCCCAGCATTCGGGAGGCTGAAACCAGAGGATCCGGGTTCGCGGCCAGCCTCAGCTACCTAGTGAGGCACTGCAACTTAGTGAGACCTGGTTTCAAAATAAAGAATAAAAAATAGGGCTTGGGGGTATAGCTTGGAGATAGAATGCCCCTGAGTTCAACCCCTAGTACCAAAAAAAATAAAATAAAATAAAATGTGTAGATTTGGAGAAAAGCATGTTTAGAGAAAACCAAAGACATGGATAAAAGATTTTGGAGATTCCGGGTGTTTCAAGGGACTTTGGAGGCTGAAGGTATAGGTTCCTGTAATGTCTAACTGTATTTTAAAGCAGAGAACTCTTCCTTCTCTCTGACACAGGATTGTTACCTGTTTTTATTCTAATAAACAATGTGGAAGGCTTTTCTCACGTTGTGTGATACAAATGGGATGAAAACTGGCAAGAGATTTTTCTCAAAGGAACTAAGCAAAACAAACAAACACAGAAGGGAAAATGGGTAGTAGAAAGAGGTACAAGGGTAAAGAGGTGAGTAGAGTTGCTGAGCTAGCAGGGGGAGCCTGTGTACGCAAGGCCCCTGGGAGGAGAAATAGCTGGTGATGGTGAACTCCTGGGTCTGGCATCCCCAAGGAGCACCTGTGACTCCATCAGTCCCCAAAAGCTTTACTGTCATCTGGAGAAAGGGATAGCATGTCTCACCGTGTTGAGGAGGAAAGAAATGCTGTGTATGTTCAACAGTTGTCTTGGAATTTTTTTAAAAAGAAAAGAAAGAAAGCCCTGACTTGTAGTGTCTGCCGATTGCTATGGTGTAAACACTCCTACTACAGGCAATTTCAAGCTACACATGGTTTGACAACTGGCTGGCCAATTCCTGGATATTTGTTCACTTCCATGAGCTGGTGTGAGTCAGCTCCAACACACCATTTGACGGTGCAACTCACTGTTTAGCTACTCAGATGATTGCCAGCCAGACCCATGGCATGCAGGCATGCCCTGTCCTACTCTGAGTGGGATGCTTTGGTTACTTTAATGACCATTTATCCAAAACTGGCAGAATATACATGAAGTTCAGTTAAGGAGAGCATTTCAAAAGCACGTCTTTTGTCTAAATGCCACCAGAAACCAGAGGGCAGGGAGCCATTTGATTAGTACAAATTGAAATTCAAGAATCACCAGATAGCTGAGCTCCTGGGACTGCGTTCAATTTTCGGATGACTCTTTCCTCCATAGGACTATTTTAAAAGTGAAAATCACCAGTAATTTTCTAGGATAGTTTTGACCATTTAGACTGGGACATATTCTTAGCAAAACACGCACGCATTTCAAAGGTGAATGAGACACGGAAGCACGCATGCCTGTTGCTCTCTTGCCCCGCCCATGTTCTCTGAATGACACAGTCTGTCAAACACAGGACGATGTGGACTCAAGGTGCTGGAGAGTGTGGCAAAGTGTCTCGACACAGAGTGGCCGGCCCGTGAACCAGTGTGTGGCGGAGATCTGACCTGAGAGCGGCCAGGAGAGTGGGGACGAGAGGCGCAGGGGTCCCCGGAGCATCTTCCAATGGGCTCCTGCCTGCTCACACCGTCACCATGATCTGATCCAGAGCTTTCCGTCTGAGGTCAGGCACCGTCGCCTCTTTGCTGGGGTATCCCACGGGGAGCAGCACCAGCAGCTTTTCATTTGGGGGGCGGCCCAGGAGCACCCTCAGACGAGGACCACAGTTGAGGGGAGTGGTAGTGACCGTCACCAGCCCTGCGTTCTGAAACAGGAGAGAAAAGGGAGCATTTTAAAGGCACAGGTAAAAATCACAGCTCTGCTTCCAGCTCGGGGCATTCTCATCCCTCTTACACCTGCTCGTCCCTGGTCCTCCCAGGATTTCCCTGAAGTTGGGCAGCAAAAGCTGCCAACTCAAGTAACGGCTATAGCCAATCTCATCTGTAGTCCTATACCCCTCCCCCCCACTGCCCTCTTTTAACCAACCAGGGAAAAGAAGAAAAAAGGCTAGTTTTACTTTTCGGTGGTGCTAAAGCAATAGGAGTGGTTGTTTTATGGAAAGGAATTTGAAGAACAACTACCCCTGAGGAATGACAAAAACAACCAGAAGTTCTTTTTAGGGGTCAGTCTACATGCCAGTACCTGACCCAAATGGTAACCGCGGTCCACCTAACCAGTGGCTTAGCCCTAATTCTACTCTAATTTTCCTACTAAATATTCTTTCCTGAACTCCAGTTATCTGTTGGCTCTGGCTTATTTTCAGTGTGTATAATGTTAGCATTTGAACTTAGGCATGAGTAAGGATTGACTTACATGTATAAGAATTGACTGGAGTGACTTAATATTTAAACCTATCTAGGTATAAGGATCTGGAGTGATTTAACAAGGTTTCTCAAACTGGGTCATTCTGTACCTCGACTCACATAGAGTTTATAATGCCGGAGGGGCTCTTCTCAGGAATATATGCACTGAAAGCTCTATTGACTTTTTCTTTCATCATGACCTTAGGTTGCATCTTCTTTCCTATGGCATTTCTCTTCCTATCATATCTTAACATAGTACTTGAGTTTGGTATAGAAAACTGAACTTTCCATTGAGAATATATTTACACATTAATTTAGTGTTGTTTTACATTTTTGTTTAATATTTTATATTTCAAGGCATGGCTTTTACTTCACACTGAATTTTACGTATCTTTGGTAGTAGAAATCTGTGAATATACAGAACATATTAAACAATTCTTCATTAATATAAAGCTGATTTCATGTGTGTGTGTTGGGGGGGGTACTGAGGATCAAATCCAGGGTCATTCTACCTCTGAGATATACCCCCAGACCTATTTTTCTTTTTAATTTTGAAACAGGGTCTCACTAAGTAGCTGAGTTTGGCCTTGAACTTGTGACCCTCCTATCTCAGCCTCCCAACTCCTTGGGATTTCAGGCATATGCCATCATGCCCATTTGATTTCTGTTAGGATTTTACCTTTCAGTCTCTCTTGATGTGAGTACTTTGGTCTTACCCTGGGTCAAGAGTTTCTACCTGGAATCCTCAGATTCCCCAAAGGGCCAAGGATTGAATTCAGCAGGTCTGTACACTTGGAAAAGAAAATGCATCTTTATACTCACTAACCTCTGACTGAAATTTAGCACTTTCTTCAATTATAAACATAGACAACAAGTCACAGTAGTGCTAGCAATATCTGTGACATCATCAACAAAATTCACAGATATTTTCATATCATTTTACAATTTTAGAGATATCTCAAATCATTATATTCATTACTTTAAAATTGTAGACTGGTCACTATATCTTGGCATTTAATGTATTAATAAAGATTTATATATTTTGTTCTCAACAATAACAAGTACAGGGAGTTCCCATAACTACAAAACCAATGAAGCAGAGGTTCATTCCTAATGAGAACACTTATGGCCAGAGGAGACATTGAGGGTACCGGAAATACCCCACCACCTCTCCCAAGCCTCCAAATAATAAATGTCTACATAAGAACAATACACAGCTTCTACACACTTCCTTGGCTGCCCCCTCCACCACCCACACCATTTGAATTAGATATCACCTCTCAGCCTGAGGCAGGAGGATGGTCTGGAGCTGCCCCTGTGTGTCTTGCACGGCGAGCTCATGCTGCCCACTCGCTGGGCTAGAGATGGGATATCAGGACTGTTCTCTTTTTTAGCAATCGTGACTTGCCCACAGAATTACGCTTTATGAACAGCTAGAGGGCAGAAAACTCAATCATAAAGTTTCAAAGGCTGCGGGCTTCTGAGACAGAGTGTGTTGAGACCTGAGCCGACTTCAGGCTCACACAGCTTTTTCCAGGACCCTCAGTCCCTGGGGGTGCCTGTGTCTGAAGCTGCACAGGGTTCCCTTTATTTTCCTGCCTCCAGATTCAGGAGGGACAGCAGCAAATGCCAGCACCTTTAGGACAATTGTTCTAGTAATCTAAAAGCACATTTCTGTTTTACTCAACATGACTGTGTTGTAAGGTATTACTCCGCATCCACATTTTTCTTTGAGTGAGTGAAGAAGTTCATAGTTTTTAATCCATTGTTCCTTGAAATTAGGATCACTCACTCTTATAATCTTGTTTGCCATATTTATTTTATGTGTTTAGCATCTCTTTCCATCTTTACACAAATCCTAGACCTCAGCAGAATGTATAGTTCATGATACAGCTATCCCCAATGCCTCCTAGGAATGCTACTTGGAAGGACTCAGAAAATATCTGTGGAGGGAACGAATGGAATGGTTTGAAAAGCATAGCTCAATCCTGCATCAATTCACGTTGTCATGCTCTAGCTCCGAGGGAGATGGGCTTATTTGTAAGCACCTGGTCATCTTTCTAATGCAAGATGGTATCAACTGCTCAGGGGAGGAGGAACTCCTCCTAATGGCTTTTTAACCATTCCATCAACTCAGATAGAAAATGCATGTATGCCTTTACTAGCTTGTACTTAACACATACATATGATTACAATGCACCAATAATTAGAAAAATTAAAGAAAGAAAACTAGAGAGCTAGTAACTTTCAGACTCTGACATGCTCCATGTGTGTCAGCCAAAACCCTCGAGCTACATGTTGTTACAGAAGAAGGCAAACCCAAGGACAACTTTTCTGACTCTGAAATGATGTTACAAATGCATTTCCAGGAAGAATTCCAGCTCGCTGGGCCATTATACTCACCAAGCCAGGTTTCTAGGGTTGGTTTTCACATCGGAGCTACCTCACTTAAGAGTTCAACTGTAGATGAACAATTTCCAAATGACCCTGAGTTGGAAACTCAGAGGAAAGTTTCTGACAAGGCTGTCTTTTGTCCCCCACCTCCACCGCCTCCCTCCGGCCTGCGGGAGAGCCACACACCTGCAGGGCAGCCAGCAAGATGCCGCAAGCCATGGAGACACTGATCTCATTGTAGTAGTGGACCTTTTTCTTGCCATTTGCAGTAAAACCATGTACTTGTTTGAAAATGAGGATCAAAACAGGGGCTGTGTCCAAGTATTCTTTAATCCAATTGGTTCTGGTGGGGTGGGGGAGAGATTCAGGAGAATTATTTACTCTTAATTTTTGTTCTCTTTTTATTACCTTAGCTTATTTGTAATAAAAACTTTAAAAGCACGTTATTTGTCTTATATTTAAATTAAAGAATAGAATTGTGGTGTGTGTGTGTGTGTGTGTGTGTGTGTGTGTGTGTGTGTGTGTGTGTCATATGGTTGGTTGAGAAAGTCTATAACTTATCGGGATTCTCAAGAGTACCTTGGTATGCGCTGTAGAAAGTGCTAGGTAGTAATGGCGATTTTAGACATACTGAAGGTGGATATGAGGTTCTTGGGCATGTGGATGAGAGCAATGAATTCTACTGGGTTGAGGCAAGTGAGGGGGCCGAGGGTATTTTGAGGCATTGTGCCCACCCCAAGTCCAGCATCTCTCTAAGTGTGGAACCCAACCTGACTTTCTCATGCCATGTCTTCTCGTGAGTATGCAATCAGATCCATAAATTCATTACTAATATTCTGCGCTTGTTCTAGACCAAGTAATAAGTCACAACTCCTTAAGACATTGATAGATTTTAGATATCTTAGGAGAAAACTGACCCTTGAGGACAATAAATGAAATAGGAGCAGAGCCAAGAGGCCCACCTGTCCTCACCCCGGTTCGCACTCCTGCGTGAGGAGCCCCACTGTGTCCCCAAGACTGCAATCCCACCATCCTCTCTTAGGCTTGTCTCACCATGGGTGAGGGGTGGCAGGTGCTAGAACTGGCCATAAAAGGCCCACAGGTGAGAGACAGAGGTGTCAGACACCTTGACATTCTGAGAGCCCAGAACTTTAACTGATCTCCATCCAGGTAGGGCATTCTTAGAGGTGAGAGCCAGGTGGGGGATGGTACCACCACCCACCGTCCATGTAGTTACACTGAATTTCACGCCACTCTGTCTTAGAGATAAGGAATTCCATACTTACTACCAAACAACAGATCTTACTCTTTTTTTTTTTTTTTTTTTAGGTACTGGGGATTCAACTCAGGGGCATTCTACCTCCAACCTATACCCCCAGCCCTATTTTTTATTCTTTATTTTGAAACAGGGTCTCGCCAAGTTGCGGAGTGCCTTACTAAGCAGCTGAGGCTGGCCGAGTTGCCTCAGCCTCCGGTCTCAGCCTCTCAAATGCTGGGATTACAAGCATGCACCAGATCTTATTCTTATACTAAACTTGTCCTCAAACTAAAGCCTGCTTAATAAAATCATTTAGAAGACCCGATCACTTTAGCAAAATACCATTTGCTTCACTGGAGATCTTGAAAAGTATTTCACAATCTTATGTTCCAGATGAATGAAAAAGGAAGTAATTCCTCAATATTTTATTTAAGACGCAATTATGTGGATCACAGTCTACACAGGATAAGATCTGAATTAAGTTCCATAATTCTTTCCAGAGGCAGAACTTAACTTTTTGACACTTGAAACAAAACCAGGATGTAATTTTTTTTTCCTTTGGTAGTACTGGAGATTGAACTCAGGGGTGTTCTACCTCCTGGCTATACCCCAGCCCTTCTTATTTTTTGTGTTTGAAACGGGGTCTCGTTAAGTTGCTGAGGGCCTTGCTAAGTTGCTGAGTCTGTCCCCGTACCTGTAATCCTCCTGTCTCAGCCTCCCAAATACTGGGATTACAGGGGTGCATCACCACACCCGGCTCCCAGGATGTGGTCTGATCAGTGCATGTTGTATGCATGTGTTGAAATAACACACTGAATCACACTAATGTGTAATTAATACAGACTAGTCCAAAATAAAGTAATATATTTTTAAACCCCCCTACAAAACCAGGAAATTGCAACGGTGGTTATTTCATTTTAAGAAATCAACCCAAACACCCTTATCCACCAGCGTTGTACCTCAGCTTCTTCAGGTCGGAAACCCAGCGGCGTCCCATTCTCTGCATGTAATTTATTTCCTCTTCCGCCTCGATGATCTCTCGGATCTTATGCTTCACGTCAGGGTCCTTCACAACCACGAAGGTCCAGGGCTCTGTGTGGGCCCCGCTTGGGGCTGTTCCTATCCCATGTTAAATTAAAATCAGAAATTCAAGCTGCAGGAAAGCATGAGGCTGTTCATTAAGAATAAACAGAAAGCTGGTGTAGTGGCACACACTTGTAATCCCAGTACTTGGGAGTAGTGAGGCCCTCTGCAACTAAGTGAGACCCTGTTTTATAATAAAGAATTAAAAAAAGAAAAAGAATAAACATAATACTTCATCCTTGCTCAAAATGAAGATAGGTGATCTGGGAGACTAAGTACCCGGCAGTGGACTCTGGTGGGCAGCGACTAACTCCATTCTGTCCGTCTTCATGTTACATCTCTCCCAGCTAGCTAATTGAGAGGGGGGCCAGCAGCTCCAGGACGGTGGGGGCTTATCCGTACTGCTCAAGTCTTGAGGGAGAAAATAACCCTAAGAAACCCAGAGGGAACTTCTGACAGCCTAAATTCTCCCAAATGTCATTGGTTTTTATTTGTTTTATTTTTATTTATTTATTTTTTTTGCAGTACTGGGAATTGAACCCAAGGGCATTCTACCTCCAAGCTACACCCCCAGTCCTATTTTTATTCTTTATTTTGAAACAGGGTCTTGATAAGTTGTGGAGAGTCTAAGTAGCTGAGGCTGGCCGCAAACCCGGATCCTCCAGTCTCAGCCTCCCAAGTACTGGGATTATAAGCATGCGCCACCATGCCCAGTGGTTTTGAATTCCTAAAGGAGGATAAAGTCATGAAGTTTATTGGAAATGATAACCTGTCAATAGTTAAGTGGTTCGAAACACTACTCAAAGGGCAATTAAACTATAAATTGCTTGGTCCCTCGGTCAAGCTCTGAGTGTTGCACTCTAGGCAGCATGATCTTGTTAGGATACACAGGAGATGGGGAACTCCAGGCCCTACATGCTCAATGTGTACAACGGTATGTCTTTCTGTTCCCATGGGCCTCAGGATCCCCCCCACCCACACCTTGATGGGTTCTAATGCTTCATGGGGTGCCACCTCTGTCCAAGGAGCTTAAATTCCCTTTGAGATTCCAATGAGGATCTTCGGATGCTTCTCACCTGAGTATCACCCTTCAGTTCCAGAGATAGCCCATTATTCCCAAGGTTGGACCTCAGTGACCCACAGGTAGAATATTTCACAAACAGCTTATATATTTCTTTCTTCCTATGGAGTAATTTAATGGAATAAACTCTGTTGAGGGAAGGAGGCCTATGGACTCTTGGTGGAGTTCTTGGCTGTCATACGCCACTCCCAACACTAGAAGTCATGATTGGTTCTAAAACAAAGATCAAAAACTAAACAATTCACCTAAATTTCTGCAGTGATTCCAATTAACTTTGTGCCATCTTATTTGATCACTAAGTACTTGTTTCTCTAAACATACTATTACTATTTTCAGTTATGCCAAATTTACCTTAACACCATATGTGTACACACATGTACATAAGTATAGAGGAAATTTAGTAACTGCTGCTAGTTAAAAGGACTCAACCATTTAGTGCATTTGTGTCCTTAACTGAAATAAAGTATTTTATTCTTGATTCCTTTTATATTAGACAATTAATTAAAAGTTGAAACACATTAATTTCTATAAATGAACATAAATACAATTTACATAGTAGTAAAAGGAGACTCTCAAGCCGGGCGTGGTGGTGCATACTCGTAATCCCAGTACTTGGGAGGCTGAGACAGGAGGAGTGCAGGTTTGTGACCAGCCTCAACTACTTAGTGAGGCTCTCTGCAACTTAGTGAGACCCTGTTTCAAAATAAAGAATAAAAATAGGGCTGGGGGTGTAGCTCAGAAGTAGAATGTCACTGGGTTCAATCCCTAGTACCACAAAAAAAAGGAGACTCTCAAATAGGAGGCTTTTTCTTTTAACTCCTCTCCTTTTTCTTTAGGTTTTATTTATTGTTTTCTTCTGTGATGATATTACTTTACATTGAAAATGAGTTTGTCTTACATTGGTTTGCTTTGGAAATTCACCTGGGTAAATTTTCCTAGCTATAGGAAACTATGGTATAGAACACTATACCATAGCATACTAGATCTTATAAATATATCATCCAAGGCCTTATTTATAGGTTTGGACTTCAATATTATTCTAATATTGTTACACTAGTAAGGTAGCTGGCATTCTCAAAGACTCAATGTGCAATTACAAACCTGCTGTTTTGATGACATTATTAATGACTTCCATTGGGACTTGCTCGTTACTTATGAACCTGACTGACCGTCTCTTATTGAGAAGTTCATAGAATTCCTGAGATCTCTTAGCCATTTCCTTCTCAGGATATCGGGTGTGGGAGAATGGGATGTGTTCAACATTTTCCTCTGATTCTTGCCACTCATCAGCATCTACAAATGAGGACAAGAAGAAGAGTCAATTTAGTGATCTCTCTTGGTCATAAGGAGGCTGGCCACTGAGGAGAAGACAAAGTTCTCAAAAATGTTTATAAAGTTATGTAAGCTTAAAAAAAAAACAACAATGACAAGAAGAAATCTACAGAATTCTGATCACTGATTTTAACTATCTTTCAAACTCTAGACTTTACACTTGTTATAAATCAAGAAAAAGAAAAAAAAATTAGAAACCTAGAAGGTAGAAATATACAATTTATTCAGTGAGGATTTGATTGCACATTTCATGGGAGATATGTAATGTTACATATTATATATACATATATGAACAAAATAGATATGACTTTTATACTCTTGTAGCTTAAATATTTAAATGAATCAACAAATGGTGGTAAGGATAGAATTCTAAACTGTGACCATACCTATGAAGATTAATTCTCTACGAAGTGACAGAGAATGAGGACTGGTCCAGAGAGGGAGGACAATAAAGGCTCTGAGGGGACGGCATGCAAGGTAAACCTGAATAGAGTCTATTTTGAGAGAATGGGGATTGGAAGGGAGTGCTCCAGGAGTGTCTGAGCAGCCATGGAACTAAACATGGCTGGGTCTTATCAAGCAAGGGAAGGAATGGTACAGGTGGGGAGGTCATCAAGAGCCAGGTTATGTGGAGCCACAGAATGCACCCCTACTAACGCAGAGTGGAAAAGGAAGACCCGTACAGAGGCTATTGCCGTAGCCTAGGTGAGGGATGATAAAAGCTTAGGGCCACCAGGAAAGCAGAAAGAATGACCAATTCCTGAAGCATCCTGGAGAGAAAAGTTGTAAGACTTGCTAACTTGTGGAGGGAGAGATTGGAAGTAAGAATCATTCTCAGGTTCCTGTGTTCAGAGTCCGATTTGTTGATGACACTATCTACTGAGATAAGGAAGACTGGGGAATGGGCCATGTAGGGGTTGTAAGACAGAAAGTAGAAATAGAAATCAACAGTCTGTTGAATATGAGATGCCAGTGAATGGAGATGTTAGATTGAAAACACATATCTGAGTCCAGAAGGCTATGTGCCAATTTAGGAGCCCTTCCATGAAGACAAGCTTGACCACTAGGAACATGGGGAAGAGAGGAAGAGGGGGAAAGACCTGTCCTGAGGGACTCTGCCATTCTCCAGGGGGGATCCAGGCAGAGGACTGGCCTCTCCCATAGTTATACCCCCTGGGTCACCCTCATCACAAAGGGGCTGAGTTCAGAGACTGAGAAACCTGGACTGCAGTATTAGCAGGACCACTGTTGGCTCACAGCTACTGGTGAGAAATCTTCCTTTTACATTTTGCTACCAGGGGCTGCTTGGGGCCAGGCTGTACACACTTAGGAGGGAGTAAATGTGATGGGGAGTAGTGGTAATGAATACCTTCAGCTTTCCAGCAATCAGTTCAGCACTAAACACAGATTTCATTGATGTCATAATGTCAATCTTGAATTTTACCGAAGGTGTCAATAAAGACTTGCTATATCAATGATACTTTCCCATCGTTTACAATTATGTCTGGCAACCTCTGCTATTAGTAAGTGGTATAGGAGCAAATGCATTAAACTGTTAGGATGGTAAGTCACTGACTCTTAAGATCCATTCAGTATCTGCAGACGTGCAGGCAGCCCAGGTGCATGACTTGAAAGCCCCTGCAACCTTTAAAGTCCGAGGTGCACTCTCCTAATCTAGCACAATGAAGCAGGTGGCTGCCTGAACCTTCTCAGTGCCAGCCATTGTCACTGACCAGGGATTGTCCTGAGGGGATCTCCCAAGCCATGCACCCTGGGGCCGTTCATCCTGCAGTCTCACAGGACAGACAGCTCCATTCTGCCTGGGGAGTCGGGCAGCACAGAGGTCCAGGGGCAGGGAGGCTGGGCTGGGAGTCCAGCGAGCTCTGCAGAGGGACAGCACTGGAGGACCTGGAGGAACTGCAGGCCAGTGAGCAGAAGCAAAAGGTACCACTTCTCTCTGCCCTTGAACTCCTGACTGCCCCTAGGAATGTGGCCCTGGAGAGGAGAGAAAACAGCCTCCGTCAACTTGCCTTTCTTGCCTCTACCCTGAGCAGTCAGAGCCACGAGGGAGTCATTCTGCTCTGAGGCCCACGAGCTCTGAAGCAAATGTACGTTACTACTCAGTTTTCTTCAGTGGACATCCTTAGCTGCCACACCTGGGGTTTGTTACTGATGCCAGTAGCAACTCACCTGTATCATCACCTTAATACCAAGGAGCTCCTAAGCTGCTCCCTAATTAGGTTTAGCCAGCCAAGAAATTCCAGGTTGCACCTGTTCTTTCAAGGTTAAGCTGGAGGTCTTTTTCTGGCTGCATCTCTAAACCGCTTGTGTACTCTTGCACTTCTACTTCAAAATCTTTGCAAGTGGGCCAAATATTTTCCAATTATGAAACCAAGGGTGATTTGTGTCACTTCCCCTCTGCTCCTTCCCTGTGGTTTTCTGGGGACCTTGAGGAGCAGTGCTACTGAGTATGGGGGTCATGCAGCCATGTGTCTCTGCAGACAGGCGCCAAAGGTGGCGCGGGAGCAACCTCAGGGCTCAGCACCTGCCCTGGTGGTGCCGCTTCCCAGCTGCCAAGCACGGCCCGGCCGCCCACTGGCCTCTCCACCCTTCAGCTCCCTCGCGGCAGTATTGGCTGGTTATTTCATTAGCAGCACCGAGATGCCTGGAACTGGGGGCTGGGAAGCCCAGGTGGAGAGACTTGGAATAGAGCAATGCTATACTGAAGCTGATGGCTCCAAGTCACGCAGCCTTGCCGAGACAGAAAACAGCAGGAGGAGGAAGAGCTCCTTGACCTTCCTCGCCCTTCTTCCCTGAAGCAGATCCCAGGAAGGATTTTCTGTGATTCCCTGGAGCAGGTCTTTAGAGTCTCTTGCAAAGGCTTCTCTCCTTTAGGAAAGGGTATCCTAATCTCTGAAGAGAAAGGATCAGAGAGAAGACTGTCAACAAACAGGCTGGGCTAAGTTTCCCTCCGCTTATTACCATAAGATCATACCCACACTGTCCTATCCTATGTCACCAAAGCTGTCCATTCATCATCAAACCTAGCATTAAAATACACTAGTATGGGGTTGGGAGTGTAGCTCAGTGGTAGAGTGCTTTCCTAGCATCTGTAAGGGCCGAGGCACTGCAAAAAACGTACAAAAGACCCTCACGTTTAACCATTTCTGATGGCTCTTCCTTTTCTCATGGGAACTCCCGTGGCATGTAAAACTTATATGAAATAAGCATGGGTCCTTCTCTCTAGTTAATCTGTCCTTTGTTAGAGGAACCTTACCCATGAACTTAGGGTGAGTAGAGAAAAGATATTTATTCTCCCCTATAAGCAACGAAATGAAGCCAACAGAGTTTGTTTCCGAGCCCCAACCTCTCTTTGCAGGACCCCAGGGTCCTCTGCTGATCTTGATTCTCCCCTGGCAGGTCCCATCCAGGCTTGATCTCAAGGGCACTGTCTTCATTGAAATACTTCCCTTCTCCTAACCTCGCATCCACATTTACCTGTCCTTTGTTCTGAAATCTCCAGGTCTTTCAGGAGTCTCGGCAAACCAACCATTTATTTATTTATTTATTTATTTATTTATTTATTTATTTATTTATTTGCTTACTTACTTATTTGTACTGAAGATTGAACCCTGGGATGTTCTACCTCTGAGCTGCACCCCCAGCCCTATTTTATTTTTTATTTTTTAGGGTCTCACTAAGTCGCAGAGGGCCTCACTAAGATGCTGAGGTTGGCTGTGAACCTGCAATCCTCCGGTCTCAGCCTCTCAAGTACTGGGATTACAAGTGTGTGCCAGCACGTCTGGCTGCAAACCAATCTTTGGTTTTTGTTTGTTTGTTTGTTTGGTTTGGTTTTTTGTGGTACTGGGGATTGAACGCAGGGGCATTCTACCTCCAAGCTAGCTACACCCCAGTCCTGTTTTTATTCTTGAATTTATTCTGTTATTATTTTGAAACAGGGTCTCACTAAGTTGCAGAGGGTCTCATAAAGTAGCTGAGGCTGGCCGCTAACCTGGTTTCTCCTGTCTCAGCCTCCCAAGTACTGGGATTACAAGCGTGCACCTGGCTCCAAACCAATTTTTTAAATCAGCCATGCAAAAATATTAATGGGCTGGTGGGTCAGAAGATGACAGAATACAAAGAGGAAGGTATTGTCTCTTTTAGTAAAGAACTATGCTGGTCAAGCTCTGTCTCTTTGAGCCGAGTAGAACCTGACCTTGTATAGGATTTTTGGTAATTGTGTGTTGGTAAGTCAGCTCTTGGGGGGGAGGGGGGGACAGGGAGGAATAGGAAAGACCAGTGATTTAAGCACTTGCCAGTACCCATGATGTAAATATTCCCATCATGGCCTGACTCTAAGCTACTGATGTTTTAGCAACTGGCCTGCAGATCTCCTGAACATTTAACCACTGTCTCCTGCCAGGCCCCAAAGGCTGGCTCTAGCATAGCATTTGGTGTGGAAACAAGTTCAGGAGCTGAGGGTCCTCAAGGGTATCAGTGACCGATGTTCTCCGTAGAAGCAGTGTCATGTGGTTGAGACAGTTGCCACTCGGAGGGGCTGGTGAGGAAGTGAGTCGATGTCTGGTTGGGACTTTGAGCGGTGGGGGGTTGACATTGGTTAGCTTGTTAAGCTGGTGAGTTGCCAATGATCCATTGAATAGGTTTGAAACGAGTCGTGACAGCCACTTCTTATCAGACTTCATGGCAACTCCTTTCCCAAGTTTTTAGGAACGTTTTTATTCTCAGATGTTGCCATACTACATAAACATTTTAACACACATATTCTCATAGCAAAGACTGGACAATGTGGGACACTTAATCACATTTCCAGTTAGAATCACAGGAGTTCTTTGTGAATCAGAGCCAGAGGGGTTTGGGTTGTGGTACCTGCAGCTTCCTTAAGTTAAAACAGAATGACCTTTGCAGGGAAAAGGGGTGGAACTAGAAAACATTATGATAAGTGAGATTAGTCAGTCACAAAAAAGTAAAAAGTCGTATGCTCTCCCTAATATGCAAAAGCTAGGGAGAAAGTGGGTCATAAGAGGAACTCTAGACAAAGAAGGAGACTTAGATGAGCAAAGAAGGTGACTTACCTGAAGGTGATGAGTGGGGCATCTTAATGTACAGGATGTACTTTCACAAACATATCAGAGTCAGTCACTGAACTGAACTTGAGAAGGAGGGAGAGCGAGGGCGTGGGGTAGGAATTGGGGAAGGGCTAAATGAGAGATGTGTGCATGTATGCCTCTACCAGCTCACAAAGATGTATGATTACAGTGCACCAATAAAAATAAACAAAACAGAATGACTTAGAATGCTTATTTTACTATTTGTGTCTTGTTAATATTCAAAATGGTTTGAATCTGCTATCTATCAGTAGTCATGAAGACTTTCTCCGTGTTCCTTCATTAGTGGAATCCTTTTTCTTTTCCAATTATCCCCCTGCTCAGGGCCTTCTGAATGTGGAGTTAGACCAGGTCCACCCATCCTGTAGTTGACTGCCAGAATGAAAGTGGCAGAGTCTGGTGGAAAGGCTAGTCTTAATGACTGTTGATGTGGTCTTAGCATGAATCATTTATGCAAGCAGCAAAAATTTCAACAAGAAATTCATGAACGCTACATGCAAGCCAGATTTGCACTAGCCAATGAGAAGGCCACTCAGACTGCTAACTTCACTCCTCTGTATAAAGAGAAGAGAAGGATGAGGACAGAAGGAAATAGAGAACAAACCGGCAGCAGATTTTACAAAAATGAACAATCAGTTAAAAAACCAGAGGAAGGCCATACGGCATGGCCTGCATCTCCCAGCCTTCAGGCCCAGCCCCAGGCCCCAATTCCTTCCCAGCCTCCCCCATCCCTTGTGCCTCTTCCAACCTCCTGGGTCCTCAAATCTAGGAGCGTTCCCCGTGCACACCACCTCTGATCTCTCTGCAGGACACCCTGCCCCCAGCCCTGAGGTCAAGACCACTCCTCACACACTCGCATTCCCAGGTCCAGGGGCCTCTGTTTATGGGTGGGGACCCTCACTGAGAATCACCTGGCCTCTTGTAGAACAAATCCACCCCACACACCCAGCTCAAACAAAGCTTCTCAAACACAGATTACTTGAGGTTCTACCAGAATCCATCCCTCCCTCCAAGCTTGCCTCCTTTACCGCCTTTTCTTTCTGCCCCCTGGCACCCCTGCTTTCCTTCTTCCCCCCACCTGCACCCCCAGCAGGAGGACCTTCCAGCTTCTTGGAACCTCTCCCAGGCATTCTGTCCCTGGGCTTCACCGTCTCTGCTCCTCTACCTCACATGGCCCTACGCGTGCCAACCCGTGCTGTTCATTCTTCAAGCCCACTTAGTCTTTTCCTAACTGCCCGGCATGCCCCGTGCCTGCCTTAAACACCCCGTAGCCAGTTTACTCAGCTTATCTCTGTCTCCTGTACCCCAGCTCCTGGAGGGCAGAGGCCACTCTCGTCTCTAATTCACAGTGCCTGGTGCAGTAAGAAGTAGCAAGCCCCTAGAGAGATACCACCTTGTCAGTTGTTGTTGTTTTGTGGTACTGAGGATTGAACTCAGGGGCATTCTACCTCTGAGCTACACCCCCAGCCCTATTTTTTATTCTTTATTTTGAAACAGGGTCTCACTAAGTTGCGGAGTGCCTCACTAGGTAGCGGAGGCTGGCCACAAACCCGGATCCTCCTGTCTCAGCCTCTCAAATGCTGGGATTACAAGCATGTGCCACCATGCCCAGCTCACCTTGTCAGTTTCAAAGTTCCTGATCAAAACCCAGCCACTTAGCCCAGGCTCACTGGCAGCCTGTGACGGGCCCGTCCCAAGACTGTGAGAGCCAGAGGGGATCGGAGCAGGGAAAACTTCCGCCCCTCAGCAGAAGGGGGTGAGTGGTGGCAGGTGACAAGCAGATCACCTGAGAGATGGTCCTCTTTGTCACACTCTGATTTGTTTGCACAACAGAGGATGATGCTGAAACTGGCACGCGTGCCCCCCTTGCCTTAAGTCCCGCCAGCAACTTCCTCTGTCACCAACATGCACAGCGTCTTTACCTTCTTCCTCTTGGTGGAGGTCAGTGCCGTCTTTTAAGTCTTCATCCACCCAGGGGCCAGCTCGCGGCTCCCTCTCCTTTCTCTCGGGGCTTCCATCAGCATTTTTAAAAATCCACACGATCAAAATGCAGACAATCGCCACCAAGACTGGAGTCAGAAAAAACATGGTTGGCGGTGGGAACCCCGAGGTGCGCGCACACACACTTCCCACACTGGTATTTAAACAAACAGACAGGAGCAGGGAATGCCGGGAGAGGGAGGAAGGAGAGGGAGCTGTGCCCGAGAAGGAACAAAGTGCAGAACTCTGAAACCCCAGGACAACTTTGCAAAGGAGCAAAGGTCACAGTCACGTGCGTGTGAGGTGTGTGTGGGTTTGTGTGTGCACCAGTGCATTCACTTTTTAAACCTGTGTATTCAATCAGTGCGTTCTTAGACAGTAATTGCCAGGAGCCACATAAACACTGCAGTGAGCTAGAGCTTGCTAGCAGTAGTGAAAGGCATTTAACCTTCCTCTTGTATAACTTTTCTCTGGGAGTGTCTTCAACTTGCCTGAAGCTGGAAAACACCTGGAGAAGTTGTTTTTAAAGGAACAGATTTCCAGGCACCAACTCAGATCTGCTGAAAGAAAATTTGTAGGACAGGGGCCTAGTAACTACATTTAAAGTAGCATGTGTGCAAGGCATTGCCCGGAGGTGATTGCTTTAATGATGCCCATGTCAATATATGGAGTAAAGAAGAAAGCATCATGTTTTACATTAGAGAAAAACTTTGATCCAGAAAAAGTGGTACAAAAAAATAGTTAATTATGTAATACCTTTAAGTAGATTTTGGGGTTTTGCTTGTCTTTGGTTTTTCTTTCATTTTGTGTTTTAGCAAACATCTTATTTGGGGATGCTATAACAAAAATACTATAGGCAGGATGACTTAAAGAGCAAAAAATGTGGGAGGTTAGAAAATTCAAGATCTAGGTGCAGTGGATTTGGTTCTTCCTAGCTTATATATGGCTGCCTCCTCCCTGTGTCCTCACATGCTCTTAGATTTCCGTGAGACCACTCCCCTTTTTCCATGAGTCTTTGCAACCGAGCCAGGCCCAGGGAGCTACACAGCACTCCACGATTCACACATTTCCATGGCCAGGCCTCCCACTCGCTCGTGGGAACATCAAGATAGCAAAGTTCTTCCCAAGTCACACCAAGTGTTGTAATGAAGGCTTCCGATGCTATCATAGTTTCAGATCAGTTTTACCTGAGAAACAGCTTGTGGCATGGTGTCGAGAGATGTCATTGTGTTGTTGATTTATGGGACACCTAAGCGTGACTCTCCACCCAGAGTAAGGCAGTGTCCTGGGCTGCTGGTTCCCCCCACATTTTATGCTCAGCAAGTTAGGAAAGGGAACAAGTGCTGAGGCTAGGTGATGGGGCAGAAGACGGAACGAGACATTTTTGCACCATCTATTACTGTTAGTTTTCATTGTTCGTTAGTCATTTAGTGTCCATTTTAGTCATTAGGGGACTGGCAGCCAGCCTGCAGAACACACTGTGATCAGTACTGCTCCAGAAGCCACAATTCTCCAAAACTCACACCGTCTTTAACTTGCAGTGTGATGCTAAATCTAATGAGTTCTGTGTCCATTGCCCTTCCTGCTCCTTAACATCCCGAATGTGTATTTGCAGAAGAAGCAAAAAAGGAAAGAGACATCTCAGGGCACTGAGTGAGCTAACACAGTTCTAACAGTTCACACAAGCAAACTGTTATGCACTGATATCAAATGCTCATCAGCAAGCACTGTGAAGCTAAAGATTTGAAACAGGCCTGTGCTGCACTCCTGGAGATCTCAGCGCAGGTTGCTTAGATGTGAAGTCAGAGAAAAACACAAGAAACTCCCAAGTTCTTCTCGACCCCACTGACCTCAGGCATCCACGACCCACACTCACTAATATCAACTCCACTTTATTACCTACCCGACTGCCTGGCCAGTGTGTGATGACCATTCGCCCTGTGTCACTCCGTGCCAGTACTGGATTGGCCCTTTCTCCACATCATCCCAGTAAATCCACAGCACAAGGCGCTTTCTATAAAACGCCACTCTCCGGGAGAGATTAGAAAATGGAGAGCTGAACACCATGGCCAATGCTTAGTGAATGAGTTGGAGGAGGGCTTCTCAAAGCGTAGTCCTGCGTCAGTAACACTGCATCACCCAGGAGCTCATGGATGTGCAAATCCTGGACCCCACCTCAGATCTACAGAATCAGACACCCCGGGCGCAGGGCCCAGAAATCTGCTGCAGCAAACCCTCCAGGTGATTCTAGTGCTGGCTGAAGATTAAGGCCCCTCAGGATCGAGGAAGGAGTCTCTCCTCACGTCTCCTGTTTTATCCCATATTCAGATTCTCCAACTGCAAGCCCCTGCACCAGAGGAACAAAGTATTCCAAACACCTGATATGGTTTAGATATGGAATGTTTCCCAGAAAAACTCATGTGTTGTCGATGCAACAAGATTCAGAAGTGGGGGCATGGCTGGAAGAGGTGAGTCACTATATGTGTCCCTGGCCACTTCCTGTCTCTGTGTCTCCCTCTCTGCTTCTGGCTATCATGAGGTGCGCAGTTTTTCTCTACTGTGACCTGCCACCATGATGTTCTTGCCTTGGAATTAGCCGATACGGACTGAACTTCTGGAACTGTGAGCCCACATAAACGTTTCCTCCTCTGAGTTGCTCTTGTCAGGTATCCGTGACAAGAAAGCTAACTAATGAGACCAAACATTTGTTGAAACATTGTTGTCTCAATAGTACACATTATCTTACAGACAACAAACTCCTAATAGATATAAATTCAAAGTTTTAAGAATAGAAATAACATCTTAAAAGTCATATTAAGATTAATCCGGTAATCTGGTATGGTGACGTACACCTGGTAATCTCAGTACTTGAAAAGCTAAAACAGGAAGATTGCAGCCTCTGCAATTTAGCAAGATCCTGTTTGAAAAATAGAAAATCAAAGTGGGCTGAAGTATATCTCAGAGGTAAAATGCCCTTGGGTTCAATCCCTAGAGCAACAACAAAAAAGTTAATTTGGCCACAAAATCAAGGACCAATAAAAGTTATGACGGGGAAGCGAGTCCAAGAATGCTTGCAGTAATTCAGATGAGAAGTAACAGGGGTCTTATCTGGGGAAAATGGTGGGGCTGGGCAGGGGATTGTCTGCTTGTAATCCAGTGGTGGTGGAAGTAATAGTGTCCAGACCTGGGGGATTAGAGAGAAGGAATCAACTGTTATATCCCTCCTTCAAATCACATATTTTAATCCATACTTGCTCTCACTCCTTACTTCCCCCAAGGAAAGAGTTTGGGGTTTCGTAGGCTCAGTGTGTTATTCAACCCAGAGTGCATCTAAGTGGAGTCATTGATGGCTTCCCAAAGGACAGGCTCTCCACTAAAACGAGCTCTCAGGAAAAAAATCCTGGAAGAAAGCACGGGGCTCAGAAAGTTGGGGGTTGTGCAGGAGCATGATTTGTCAAGTGAGATTGTCTTTGCTCCTGATAAAACCCAGTAATTCTGAGATTGGAGGACTTACAATGCTTTCCTCACCCAAACAATATCCAAACGGTGCTGCTCAAGTCACAGGCTGCCTTGAGCAAGAAAAGTACAAGAAAAGTGATGGCAATTCTCCAATTTCCGTATCCTATTACCTTTTGAAATCAATGCCTTATATGAAAGAATTCAACCCCAAACAAAACGACATGTATTCCAGACAAGAGCATAGAAACTCTATGGTGAAATGAGTCACAAATTTTCTAAAGTAGAAAGATGGTGTGTTCCAGAGCAATAACAGGCAGCATTTATCAACATAACATTTGCTCTCTACACAGATTTATTATTGCTTTTCTGCAAATAAAAATAATAATCACCATCAGAACTAGATTATCCCTCAATGTTTACTTTTTCTAAGAATAAATAAGGCAGAATTTTATACAACGAGAGGGCTCTTGATGAAGGCATTGGTTCCTTGGTACTTAAGGAGATGCCCTGGGTATTAGTTTCTTCACGTTGCTGTAACAAAGCATCACAAATTGGGAGACTTAGGAGAGCAGAAATTTATTCTGTCCTGTCTGATTCTAGAGGCCAGAATTAAAAAGCAAGGTATTTCCCTCTGGAGGCTTGAAGGAAAAATTGTTCCATGCCTTTCTCCTACTTCCTGGTGTTTGCTGGCAATCCTTGCCATTCCTTGGTCTATAGACGTATCACTGCAATCTCTGTCCCTGTGGTCACATGGTGTGCTCCCTGTGTGTCTTCCCTTCCGTCATCCCTGTCTCTGTCTCTGTGTGTCTTCTCTTCTTATAAGGACCCTAGTCACATCAGATCAAAGCCCCACCCTAATGTCCTCATCTTAACTTGGTTACATCTGCAAAGACTCTATTTCTAATGAAAATCACTCTAACAGGTACATGGCTTTCAGGCTTAAGCATATCTCTTTAGGAACACAACACAACCCATAACACCTGATAAAATAGAAGGAAGGATACTTCCACCTCTTTCTGCTGAGGATAAGTTAACTGAGAAACATTAATCGAATCATGTAAAGGTTCCAGGTTTTTACTTTTTCTAATTGTGAAGCAGGAGCAGGAGACATTTTGTTCATTTGTCTCTTCTTGAATACAAGGTATTGACGCCAGCAAATTGTCATCTATTTCCTTTGGAGGGGTTGAAGCCTCATCAATGAGCAGCCTGTCTAGCTGAGACCTTGAGATTGTTGAATGCAAATGTTGGAAGACTGGAACGCCCCCTCTCCTTGAATGTCTACATCTGCCTCTGAGCTCCAAAAAGGCCTGAGGTTCAAAGGATACGTATTTTGATTTATCTTACATTTTAAGATTTTACTAGTTAAATAATGCTAACTACTGTAATAATTCAGAACATGAGCGAAAAGTGAAAGGTACTCTGAATATCTGGAAACGCAGAATATCGGATGGCCTGTACCTGAGTTTTAAATCATTGCAGGGAAGATTAGGACAGAGATTCACAAAGCCAACTAAAGGAGACAGTGTCTGGCTTTGGTTAGCAGATTGTACTAATAATTACAAAATGGCAGCGGATGCTTTCCTGAGCGTTGGCCGGGTGTCAGGCACCATGGTCCTCTCTGCACAGCGTTTAATCCTCTCTGCAGATCTACCAGGTAGATGGGGCATAGCGTTCGTCCACTCGCCTCCTGATGTTTTCACATGGACAGCAAGACCTTCCTCTGGGCCCTCCAGTCTCTCCTGTTCCCTACTTAACAAAGGCGTTCTCCTGTGCGGCTCACACACCTCTGGAAACTCTGTTTCCTAGAGTCCTGTCAGGATGCACCTACCACCTGAGTCTGCGAATTGTAAGCCCACGGGAGCAGAACCGGTGTCACAGTTGCTGGTGACGAAATGTGTACAGGGGACATGACTTTGGCTGTCGTGAGGAAGAGAAGGATTGGGAGCCTGATTCTGCCATGGATCAAGATGCATTCACCAGTTGCGTTTCAGCAGTGATAAAGCCAGTTCTTTGGTTTGATCTGTCTAACCCTGGGCCTGTGTCTGAACTCTGAGGAGCGGGGAGAAGCAGCTAATTGTCACACGCCAGCCTCACAGTAGGCACATTTATTATCCTTTATTTAGTAGAAGAATTGAGGGCCGAGAGAAAAGCAACCTACGTGAACCTCCTGGGGCCTGGCTCCATGACAGGCCGTGGTGCTCAGACTGGACACCTGTGTGGTGAGCGGCACCTTCCCAAGTTCACCGTGCAAGACCTCCGGTTCCACACTGTGGCGCAGTGGCCCCAGGGCCCCTGGAAAGAGTGTCCTCAGAGGAGGCTGCTGAGTCATAGTGAGCACATGCTCAGTTTCATGAAATAATGCGAAGTAAGATTCTAAAATGTTGCTGTTTCTGCAGACCTATTAGTAGTTTATAGAATGCGAAAAAGAAAATTCATTCTGATACTTGTTAAAGATGGCAAAGATGACCTTGCTCCAGGCACTACCCTAATGGAGGTCCTGATGTAGGGGAGAGAGATTGGCCTTAACTCCAAATGAAGCAAAAACAAGTGGGGATGCATAGCCAAGGAGGAAGATGGGGGTAAATGGATGAAAAGTTACTAAGAGGAAACATCAAAGTTAAGGGGATTCCTGCCTGATCTACTTAACAGAATTCATGCAGAGGGCAGGCCGAGGTGATTCAGATATCCAGAGTGGGGAGCCGGGCATGGTGGCGCACGTTTGTAATCCCAGCATTTGGGAGGCTGAGACCAGAGGATCCGGGTTCGCGGACAGCCTCAGCTACCTAGCGAGGCACTCCACAACTTAGTGAGACCCTGTTTCAAAGTAAAGAATAAAAATAGGGCTGGGGGTATAGCTTGGAGGTAGAATGCCCCTGAGTTCAATCCCCAGTACCGCAAAAACAAACAAAAAAAAAGAGTGGGGGATGAGGAATTTGATCAGGTTTTGAGAGATGGATTTTTTTTTTTTTTTTCTAAACTGATTGAACAGGATTCTTCTTCCTCCTCTTCCTCTTCTTCTTTTTTTATTTTTTGGTGTTACTTGCTAAGTTGCCCAAACTGGCCTTGAACCTGTGATCCTTCTGTCTTAGCCTCCCATGCACTGGGATTATAGGCCTGTATCACCGCCTCTGGCTTCAGCAAGATTCATGTGTGTGTGTGTGTGTGTGTGTGTGTGTGTGTGTGTGTGTGTGTGTGTGGTACTGGGGATTGAGCCCAGAGGTATTCTACCTCTGAGCTATACCCCTAGCCCTATTTATAATTCTTTACTTTTGAAACAGGGTCTCACTAAGCAGCTGAGGCTGGCCGTGAACCTGCAATCCTCCTGTCTTAGCCTCCTAAGTACTGGGATTGCAAGTGTGCGCCACTATTGGACTAAGGCAGCCAAGGACAAGGTCCAAGGTGCAGAACTAGTCAAGAGGGAACTCAGGGAAGCCTGACTTAAGTTTGTTTAGGAGAGAGTTTTGTCAATAAGAGTTTCCATTAATGCATATCTTTATCAAGAGGTGACGTTGTCCTCACAGGGGATACTCAAGGGGCATCTTGTACTTACCTGGTTGAGTGAGTTTCCTGCAAATCAAGTGGAAATCTCAGAAGGTAGCTGGACCAGAACCATCTTACCAGCATCCTGATTAATAACACCACCTTGTAGGAGGTGGACCGCAGCAACAAGGGTCTTGGAGAGCATTCCTGAGTGCAAGACCTGAAGGAGCAGGCATAGGTTAGGTTGGAGCTGCTCTTCAACCACACAACAGCTCTGTGGGCAAACCTCTCATCAGAGCACCTGGACCAAGATGCATGTTTTATAGGTAAAAGCAATAAAATAGGTCAGAAGAGGAACATGCAGTAAAATTCAAAACATCTACATAAAAATACCATAAATGAAAGTTAGACAATTAATCAGAGCAGTTACAGTAAATATGACAAAGAAAATATATACTTCATATATTAAAAGTTTGTTGCATGCCTCTAATCCTGGCACTTGGGAGGCTGAGGCAGGAGGATTGCAGGTTTGCAGCCAGCCTTAGCAACTTAGTAAGACCCTTTTAAAAAAAAGTTTGTAAAATTTAATGTAAGAAAACCATTAAGAACCAAATAACCCAATGGTAAAATAGATAAAAGGATGGCAATAGGATATTAGCACAAAGGAAATATACTAGTCTACAAAAATATGAAACATTTTCAAACTCAATACTGAGGAAATATAAATTAACAACAGAATACCATGTCTAATTTCCCAAATCAGTTCAACAACCTAGCCAGATTCCCTGCCTCACACTAAAGCATAAAATTATAATAGTCAAATCTAGCATGAGTAAGACAAAATAGTCTTTCTCCTTTAATACATACTTGAGGTATGTAAACCAATACAGTTTTATGCAAAGAGCATTTCCAGTATTCATTAGGCATCTTTTGAAGAGTAATTATAAACCAAAAATTTCTCTTTAGAAACAATCCTTAAAGAATCTGAAATACAAAAGAAGCTTTTTGCACAAAAATGGCCATTTCAGCACCTCTATAATAGCAGAAAATTGAAAACAACTGTAAATAGCAATAATAAAAACCTGATTGAATAAATTTTGATAGACTATTAAAATTCAGATTAAAGTTATGTTTTGAGGAATATTTAATAACACAGGGAAATGAAAGAAAAGTTATATAAGCAAATTAACATTAGATTGAAAATAACATTAGGTACAAAAATTGCTTTGAAAAATTTAACACACAACTTATAGCACAATGGCAACATTTAGAGCACATATATATATATATATATATATGTTCATATATATATATATATGTTCTAATATAATATAGCATATATATATCTTAGAAACATGCATAGGAAAAACTTAGGGCATGTGTAAAAATCATATTAGTAGTGAAAACATCTGAGCAGTACTTGGTTTTTAATGTCTTTGTTTATATTTTTCAATAGTTTCAACAATCAATATGTAATATTTCTATAAAGTTTCAAGGCTAAAAATATATTCCTATTACCAATTCCTTAGTAGCTTCTAGGGTCTGGAATTGTTCATGAAGACAGTGTGTGTGTGTACACTCCGGGCCACGGTGCCTGGATTTCTGTCCTGTATTTACCACTTACCACCTTTGTGGCCTTGAGGAAGTTACTAGCTCTTGGAACCTCAGTTCCTTCCTCTGTAAAATAGAGCAATGATGATACCCAGCCTATAGGGTTCTTGTGGGTTACTATATGTAAAATACATACAGCAAGACCTATGAAAGTGATAGTTCTTATTATATAGAACAAGAAAAAATAGTTAGCCTCACTTGGACTGCACACTCCTTGCAAGCAAGGCCCATTTCTCTTCATTCCTTTATATTTTTACTACCTCCTGCTCCTAACGCCTCCCCTTGCCCCAGCTCCACAACTGTGCTGAGCCAGTAGTGATGTTCCTTGCCTCTAAAGCAAGAGGTTCGTCACTCCCTGTTACTATTTTATTTTTTATTTTGTGGTACTAGAAATGAACCCAAAGCACATGCATGCTAGGCAAGCGCTCTTCCACTGAGCTACAGTCCCAGCTGTTTCTCCTTTTAGAGCATTCCCAAAGTCAGAAATGACCTGCCCGGCATGGGCAATCAGTCTAAGAATATATGTGCAGCAGCAACATCAGCATCATCATGATGACATTATGATACAAAGTAGCATGATTACTATCACGGGCAATGGGATGTTAATGAATCCCAAACAGGCCACTTGACTTTTTTTTATTGAAAGGCCCTGTGGTCTTTCCATCCTTGAGGCAACAGCGACACCTGCTGGCAACAGGATGAACTGGCACTCAAGGGCCTCCTGGCTGTTGGAATGGAGGTGACTGTTCACCCCTCTGTGAGGGTCTAGGAATCCTAGTGTAGGGTCCAAAGAAGGTGGTGGGAGCATCTGTCCCTAACCTTAAAAGTTGGTGGGTAGCGGGGAATTGGGTAGCATTCAAGGGAAGATGTTGACACCTTGGAGAGAGTCAAGTTATCAGAGCAGGGTGATATGAAGGCTGGTAATAGGAACCTAAGTCAGGAGTTGAAGTGGCAGGAGGGGAAGTGACAGGGCCTGTTTAGAACTTATGGCAATGATAATGAGTTCCCCATCCAGGTACTGCGGCCTCAGCCCAGCTGTCAACCCCACTGGCTGGTTCCTAGCTGAAGACAGGTAGTTCTTGCCCAACATCATGCCCCTTCCTGGGGCAGCTGGCAATCAATTATCCAGAGAGATCCAAATATGAGCCATGCTCTTGAGCCTAAATCTAGATACTCCAAACAGTCGTCCATCTTCAGACCTCCTATAACGTTGGCTGAGGCATCTGTGTGGTGGCTTCTCCACCCAACATCTTTCTCAGCCCAGTCCTGCTTCCCTCCTCCTCTCTGACTCAGTGGCTCTCCCTGGTCAAGATCTCCACCTCTGAGTCCAGGACAGTCCTCCTCCTCCTGCAGAGTTGACACCCCAGTGGGAGAGCCAGAAGGAAACAAGCCAGCAGATCCATAAATGCTTACAGAAGATAGTAAGTATGCTCAGCCCTCCCATTCCATGGGTTCCACATCCCTGGATACAATCGACTCTGATGGAAAATATCCAGGGGGAAAAGCCTGCCCGTACTTACCACCACATACTGACTTTCTTCTAGCCATTAGTCCATAAACAATACAGTAGAACAACTATTTATGGCGCATTTGCATTATATTAGGTATTATAAGTACTCTAAAGATTGCTTAAAATTTATGGGAGGACATATATAGGCTATGTGTAATAGCACACCATTTTACGTAAGGAAGTCGAGGGTCTTTGAGTTGTGATATCTGAGAGGGATCTTGGAACCAATCTCCCAGGGATACGGGGGAATGATTAGATTGAAAGGACACAAGAGCTGGAGAGGGGCTGGGCGGAGCGGCCATGGCAGGTCAGCGCTGGCTACCACCGGAGGCCAACCCTGAGGTCACCAACCAGTTTTTCAAGCAATTAGGTCTGCATCCTAACTGGCAATGTGCTGGTGTATATGGGATGAATCCTGAACTCCTTGGCATGGTACCAGGACCAGCCTGTGCGGTGTTACTTCTCTTCCTTATGACCGAAAACTATGAAGTAGTCACAACAGAAGAGGAGGGAAAAATAAAATCTCAGGGTCAGGATGTTATGTCATCAGTATTTTTCATGAAGCAAACCATCAGCGACACCTGTGGAACAGCTGGACCGATCCATGCCACTGCAAAGCACAAAGATGAGATGCACGTTGAATCTGGATCAACCCTGAAAAAATTCGTGGAGGAGTCTGTGTTAATGAGCCCTGAAGAACGAGCCAGACACGTAAAAAACTGTGACATGAGTTACTATTCCAGTAACTCATGAGGCCAGTGCCCATGAAGGTCAGACTGAGGCACCAAGTATAGATCAAAAAGGAGATCTTCATTTTATTGCATTAGTACCTGTGGATGGGCATCTCTATGAATTAGATGGGTGGAAACCATTTCCAATGAACCATGGGAAAACCAGTGATGAAACTTCATTAGAGGAGGCTGCAGAAGTCTGCAGGTTATGGAATGTGACCCAGATGATTAAGTTTTAACGCAATTGCTCTTTCTTCAGCATAGCTTGTTGATAATAGAAATACCAAATACTGTATTATTTGCACAGAAAAAAGTTAAACTTCTGCTGCCATATATTAACTCACAAACAGTGATATTGTCATTAACTTGACTGATTAAACTTTATATATGATTAAAAAAATAAAAAGACATAAGAGCTGGGCATGGTGGCAAATGCCTATAATCTCAGTACATGGTAGGCTGAGACAAGAGGCTCAGGATAGCAAGTTCAAGAACAGCTTCAGCAAATAGTGAGATTCTTATCAACCTAGTAAGGCTCTGTTTCAAAATAAAAATAAAATAGGGCTGGGGATTGTAACTCATAGGTAGAAAGCCCCTGGGTTCAATCCCCAGTACACACACACACACACACACACACACACACACACACACACACACACGACATAACAGGGTAAATTAACAAGCACCAAAAGTGATAGAACTTGTATAGGGTGGCCAGAGAAGGCTCCCAGGTATGACTTTGGGACTAAGAGCTGAATGACAGAGAGAATCAAAGAAGGCAAAGTCAGGCTTAGCAGGCCTTTGCAAAAGAGAAAGGCCACTCCTTGCAGAGGAGAGACCAGGTTGCATGTGGTAGAAGAAAAAGTTGGAAGGGGGCCTTTCCATAAAGGAGCTTGCAGGCCATATTAAGGAGTTTGGGCCTTATTCTAAGTGGGCTGGACAGATGTAAGTACTGAAAAACCTGATTTAATTTAATTTTTTTTTAAAGATGACCCTTGCTACTGTGTAGAAAATAGATTGAGAAATACAAGAGTAGAAGCAGATTTCCGTCTTAGTCTCAGCCACTGTTCTTCTAATGCAAGTGGTCACCGAGTGGTAGGTAGTGAAATCAATCAAAGGTTGCTAGCATTTTTAAGTGAAATAGCCCAGGCTAGAAAATAATAAAATACAAGACAGAGTGCATGGCGTTCTGTAAAAGTAAATACTGTTTCATGACACTTTGAAAATATATATATTTATTATAAAATTATATACTATTTATTATAAAATATATATTATTTATACTTATTATTATTTATATATTCATATATAATAATATATTTAATATAATATATAATATTAATAGTATATATTGATATAGTATATAATATTAATAGTATATATTAATATATAATGATATTATTATATTGATTATATATTATATTCATAATTATATTATATAATAGATAATAATATTATAATATATTATTATACTAATTATATCATATAATATATTATAATTATATTAATTATATAATATATAATTAATACATATATTATTATATTAATTAATTATATAATTATATAATATAATATATAATTAATATAACTATAACTATATATAATTATATTTAT
>PVLC010003466.1:0-33649 GCA_004027655.1 Graphiurus murinus
GGCTGGCTAGAGAGGGGAATGTCAGGGGAGGTGTGGCTGATCTTCATGGAGGAGTCCGGGCAGGGTGTAGGCGGGTCTAGGAAGTCCTCACTGTTCTCCTGCTCATTGGTTTCTGTGTCCGTGTAGTTAAGAGGCTCCTGGTTGTTGTCTTTGCTACCAGAGAACAGGCCTCGTTCTCGCCACGGAACCCAGCAGAGTTTCCAGGACACAAAGAGAGACACGCCAAAGAGTGCGAGACCGCAGGCAGTGACCACGAGGGTCAGCAGGCTCACTGAGATATCTGCAAAAAAGCAAAGATCAAAAAAGTCAGCGTGATTGTGCCTCCAACATACAGTCATTGTGCAGTGCAAGCAGAATGTCCTTCCATCCCCTCATCCCTAAGGAGCTGACTGTAGGAGCCCAGGCTAGGGGATGCTGCTGGGACACCCCATTCTGGGACAGTGATGATGAGGATTCAGAAACAAAACAGAGGTCCAATAAGCAAAAGCAGAGAGGAGGTAACATATCATGTAGGATGTGTTTAGAAACAATAAGCAAGCTAGGCAACAAGAAACAGGTTATTGTCTGGGTGAGGGGAATGCCCTGCAAGTCGAATGAGACCCTATCTTGCATGCAGCAGAAACCCCTAACGGTTTCTGAGCAGGGTACTTTCAACAGTCCATAAAAATTATGCTGTCATCTTAGAGAGTTATAAAATCCAATGAATACCCAATGGAATTAAGTCACAACTTCTAAAACAAGAGGAACCACAGTGTGCTCCCCCACCCCCGCACACACATACTTTTGCTTTAACCTTTAAGGGTCTAAACAAGATGAGGCTCAAGCATTCTAAGGATTTGAGCCTCAGGAACACCCACCACCCAGAGGTCAGGTCCTCAGGCCTTGGCGGACTGTCATCCGGTAAGTCTCCCGAGTGGCAGATCCTCAGACAAGTTACTCGAGAATGTGAAGAAAACACAGATGGGGAGAGGAGGGGAGGTGATCAAGGGAAGGCAGCCAGTAAAGTGGTGCATTATTAAGCCTGTTACCATGGCGGATGACTAGAGGTGAAGCCTGCTGGGGTGGAGGTGGAATTCATCACCTCAGAGATAGCCTGCCCCAGAGGTGAGAGACCTGGGCTACTCCACTCACTGATTTGAAAGCAGCTCTCAAAGGGCATTAAATACCTGGCATTTCAACCTGCAGCACAGGTATGCAAAACTTCAGTAGCCAGAAAAATCCCATATCAAAATCAATGCAGAGGCCATAGTGGAGGTCCACAGGCATACACTGAAGTGGTGAAGACTGGCGGGATATTGCAGGTAATGATAACATCTGTATATGATTCCAGCCCCATGGCTGAGCAGTATCCAATGGTTGTGCTCCCAACTTTCTGAAGAGTGCCCAATACCCTGCGGGCACCCACCCTACCCTAGAGTAGAACTCCGGAGGTTGAGTCATCAGCCTGAACTCACTCCTGGCATATTACTTTAGAGGACATCCATACCTATCCTTACTATACTCTACTATATTCAGGAGCCCCAGTGACTCTCACACAGAAGACTGGAAATTTATTGGTACAAACTCCTAGGATAGGTGGTAGTGCTGAGGGCACAAGGAAGGAAGAGACCCTGTCCCAGTTAAACAAGTTGCCCCAAAACACATAGATTCCCACCCTCTCCAATAGTATCTAAAAACAAAACAGGCTCCAATAGTGATGGAATTCCTTAATACATGCTGTAATCCAAATGGAGACAAACTCCTTCCCCATAAACTGTTAATTACCTCCTAACAGAAACATCACTAGGAAACCACCAGCAAAGGCTGGGGAAAGGGCATGCTGGGAGGCAGTGGGGTCGAGGAGTGTGAGGTAATAATGATACTATTATTCTCTAAATAGTCACTCTTCCCTCCCAGGGACCAGCATAAATCCCAGTCCTCTGATGTTGGTCCTGGGTATATGACTTGCTCAGCCATGAAGATGAGTAGATATAGCCCATCCCACCTCAGATCAGAGGACCAGAAGAGTTTTCAGATTAGGGCTAATCTTCCAGCCTGTCTGTGTACCATAAGAAGGCATGTGGCATAGGCCCAAAGTCCAGAATGAGGAATAAATTTAAGCCTGACCCACAGGCTGAGGCAGAGCTGCAAATGACTCACAAATCCATGAGCAAAATCTAAATATCTAGTGTTTTAAGTCACTGAGATTTTGAAGGGATTTGTTGCCATGGCAAAGAAGTTGACTAATATGCATGACCATATAATTTACTGCCCAAAGCTGGGACACTTTAAAGAGGGAAAAGGAGTTATATTAATAACTACATGGGAATAAGATACTTAGCCAGGATTGTCCAGTATAAACTAGGACATATGGTCACCCTGGACTTAAGATTTCCACATGAGCTCTGAACTCATCAGTTTAATACAACATGACTTCTCAGGATTCAGCTTGGCATAGACAACATGCCAAATAACTCGAAGCCCTGGCCCACTTTTCCTAGTAACCACAGGGACCTAACCCTGCTCAAGAACAACTACGGCTTGTTAGTTGATTTCCAGCTTATGCATTCAAGCCAGATTGCTCACAAGTCGCATCGCGGGGAGCCATGACAACAGAGACCTTATCCATTTCAACACCCAATGCCAAGCATCTTACACAGTTCCTGGCACATGGTAGGCAATAAATGATGAGGCTCATCATTTATTGGAGGAGCCTTGTAGCCACCTGCGTTAAGGTTGCTGAGGTGGTAGTCTATAAACCCCGGGTGGGAGGGTGCTAGTGACATTCATAGTCTTACAGATTTTTTGTGCATATAGTTATGAAATTTTATTTCTGATAAATGCTCAGTGGATTTATCTTATTCACATTAAGATGCCAGGTGAGTTAGGAGCGAGCCAGGGAATGCCTGCCAGGAAAAGCCAATGACAGCCTGCTCTGCCACACCAACTCCGAAGTGTAATCATCTGGGATTCCATTACAAAAAGCCCAGTATGCCCTTCTAGTTACTACATACTTGTGATTTTCTCCCTTTTGTCAGAAAAAAGTAAGAGTCACCAAGGCCATACTCCCCACCTTAGACCCATGACCTCAGCAAAGGGAGAGAGAGAGAAAGAGTCAGCTTAGAATCACAGAATAGTTTTATTTGGAAGGATAGAAGTTATTTAAGTTAGGTGTTAGGTATGTGGTTATTTGTTTTATTATTAATTTTTAAGTGATATGTATTCATCATATATACTCTTTAATATTTATAGCATATTTCATAGTAAAAAGAAAAAATAGTGACAATAAAAAATAATGGTAAAATTTTTCTAAAGACTAGGAACAACATAATTGGTCCAATCATTTGAGGGTGAAGGGAATAACAAGATGGTGATCCAGGGATTAAAAGAAGGCAAGCGGCATACCAGTTATGATACAGATCCCTGGAGGTGCCATTGCATGGGGAAGAGGGGGATGATGAATTAAACTGCACCAAGATCTGTGTGGAGTACAGCTTTCCTGCTTTCCCAGGGAGGAGGTATGGAATAGAATGCTCTGCAATTAGGCACTCTCCACAGCACGGAATGTACCACCAGCAGTGTTCCTGGCACCTCTGTTCCTACACACTCTGGCACCTCTGGACTCTGTGACATTCTAGCTGGATACATACAATTCTAGGGGATCTCTGTAAACCTCAGAGAGTGTACTTGTTTGAGTATGGTAATGATTAACGGTCTACGAGTGAAAATCTAAACACTGGCACTCCACGTGTAGACTGGGAAACATTAGTTGTCCCCCTAAACTCTGAAGGACCAGAAAGAACACATGAATGGACATTAAAAGTAATGGGACAAATGGAGCAAATCAGCAGCTTGAAGAGGCTGACCAAGCTGAGCCATCAGAATAAATGGCCCCTGACATGAAACAAATTAATGCAAGAGGCAAATTAATTTGTGTACTGAGCTTTATAGAATTGCGGCTAACAGTAAGAAGTATGGCTGCAGCAGTAACCAGAAACAGACACCCTTGAGATCCCATCTGATCTAGAAATAAAATACAATTGCTTAAACAAAAGAAATGGTAAATAGAGGTAAAGTCAAGGAACTTGACTAAATGTGAACCAAAAGAACAACAACACTTCCCCACCAAAGACTCTGGAAATTTAAACAAAAGCTATGGGGTGTAATGTATTCAATTTGAATGTCTAATATTCAAATTACCCAGAAGATTAGGACAGGGAAAATGAAGGCAAAAAAAAAAAGTCAACAAGGGAAAAAAGGCTAATTCCCTAGAACAGAAGGACATATGGGTAGGGTCCACTGAGCACCAACAATAAAATAATAATACATTAGACACACATTATTATGAAGTTTCAAAGCATCAAGATCAGAAAAAAAATCACAAAACTTGAGACAAACATCATAAAAACACAAGCAAATTAGATCCATACTGGCACTGGACTTCTCATCAGAAACAGTAGATAATGGAATAATGTCTACAAACTTCAAGAAAAAAAAAATATGTTCAACTTAGAATTCCCTACCCAACATGCTACCAATGAAGTTTGAGGGTTGCAAAAGCAATCTTTAGATCTGCAAGAAGTAAGAAAGATGATTTTCCATGTATTTCTCATAGGAAGTTACTTGAGGATGACTAAAGATATTAAAATGAGACAGAAGACACAATATGTAGGGAAAATTGCACTAACTCAGAAGACTCAGTGACACAAAGTCCCACCTGAGCAATCCAGCCCGGAGCAGTTATTATGACTAAGGACCTAAAACCACTACACAGTTAAGAAACATGTATGAAACAAGGAAAACTGAATTGGAAATCTAATGATATTAGAGGTGATTGTTAATAACATTTACACATGATAATCATATCATGGTTATGTTTTATAGACACATATGGAAATACTCAAGTGATATTATCTCTGAAATTTGCTTCAAATTACAGATGAAACAACATTGACCATGACTTGGTAATTATTGAAACTGAGTTTTGAATATGTGGAGCTTATTATATTACTTTCTCTAGTTTTTAATATGTTTCACAATTTCCTAATGGAAGATAAAAATAAAACATGCCTTGGTAAAGGGAAAATGTTGATCCCTAACTCCAGCCTTAAGACAGTCTTATTTAATAGGTCTTGGGTGAGGTTCAGAATCTCCTTTTTTAACAAGCATCTCAAAACTCAGATAAATCATATGCAGATGGCCTAGAGATGACACTGAATAAATCTGTTCAAGTACATGTTCATATATATATATATACACACACACACACACACATATATACACACACATACACACACACACACACACACACACACACACACACACGACACAAATGTGTGTTCAGAACACAAGATGCTTTCCTGATCCTAAGACAATTGTGTGTTGGGGCCTTATACAGATAACACTAGGAAATTTTGTTAGGAAATCAGGCCATGGAGAACTTGAGGATATCACATGGTGCCTTGCAGGGAAAGTGGTAATGTAATTAGATAGAGGAAACAGGCAAGACCAGACAGCTCTGATGGTGCCTATTAAAATGTTTCAGGGAACCGAACCAATAAGGAAACACTGTATTAGAATAAACCTTAGGAAATAGTTCAAATAAAACTTTGGCAATATATGAAGTATTGCTGCTACAGGTTTGGCTAAAATGCACAGGGAAGGAGGGGGAGTAACGAGTGGGATGTAGAAGGAAATATGCCATGAGCTATGTGCATGCGTGTGTGTATCACAATGAACCTCACTAGTATGTATAATTGCAATGCACTAATTAAAGTATATAAAGATAAATCAAGGTTAGGGATCATCCACTATATTCCATGTAAGAATTCCCTCATCCACATCCCTTTCATGGGACTATAAAGCCTTGATTTAATATTACATTTTCATTATTTAAAAAAAAATCTTTATACAATGAGCAGGTTTTACTTTAGCAATTTAAAAAGATAATAATATTGTTGTGAACATACAACTACCCTAAAATAAAGTCTATTCAAATAAAAGTGAAGAAAAGAAAGGGGGAGAGAGGAAGAAGAGAAGAGGAAGGAAGGAAAGGATTACTGAATTTAAACTTCACAGTATTATGGAGTTATTCAGGGAAGGAAAACTTAGCTCTCTATACACCTCAGTAGGCTAGAGAGCATCTTCTGAATGGTGACCCAGAAGCCTCTTGGATAAGAAGCATGCAACAGATTTAAAGTTAAAATTAGATGCTTTAGTGTTGAAATGATTGAACTCAAGTTGTCTGGGAAATGTGTTATAGCAGAGACATTGCTATATAATTACACTGTAGGCACCATTATTATAGTAGTTATGAACACAGATTCTCAAATCACACAGTTAAGATCTGCATCTTAACATTAATTGTGTAACCTTAGATAAATTTCCCTGTATCTTCTTTTGTCATAGTAACACTGAGGGGTTGTAATGAATACTTAGAAAGGTACTGGTGCTCAATAAACATGTTACTGTTTGTGTGTGTGTGTGTTTCGATGAATATCTCAGGATGAGTCTTCCCATTGCCAGACTTATTCATACTGCCAATAAGTGATGGTTTGGTTTCTAAATAGTGAGGCCTCCAGCAGCTTTATGTAGTAGGCTGGCACCCAGCAAATATTAGGTGCTCAAGCAGTACTTAGTGAACTGAATTACTGAGGAAAAGAGAAGGAGCTCCGATTGTACAACTGATGTTTGCTAAGAACTAAACTCAGGGTACAAAATAAGTAAAACTAGTGCTTTCCCTCAAGAAACTGCTAGTCAAGAGTTTCAATAGTGCTCATCACTGTCCACCAAGTACTACTAGAACCCAGAAGTCAGAGGCACATAACCAAATCTAGGATTCAGAGAAGGCTTCCCATAGGGCTAAGACAAGAAGTTGATACCAAGAAGTGGGAGTTGCTGCTATAATGAATATCTAAAAATGTGGAAGCAGTTTTGGAACTAGGTAATGGGTAGATACTGGAAGAATTCTGATCTGCATGCTTGAAAAGGTCTATATTGAATGGACCATGAAGGGGGATGCTGGTGAGACTCTGAAAGAGAAGAGAAGAGGTGTAGAGAGAGCCCCAGTCTCTCTTAGAGAATATTAAGTAAACATGAAAAGATTGTTGGCAGAAATATGGATGGTAAAGACTACTCTGATGAGGTCTCAGAGGACAATGAGGAACAATGTAAAAACTGGAGGAAAGATGTTCCTTGTTATCAAGTGGCAAAGAACTTGGCTGAACTATGTTCATATTCTACTCTTTTGTAGAAGGTAAAACTTGTGAGCAACAAAACTGGATATTTAACTGAAGTTATTTCTAAGCAAAATGTTGACAGTGTGGTGCCTCTTGACTAGTGAAAATAAAATTAGAGAAGAGAAAAGTCATTTTAAGACAAAGTTCTAGCCAGGCATGGTGGCTCACGCTTGTAATCCCAATACTTGGGAGGCTGAGACAGGAAGATCACAAGTTCAAGACCAGCCTCAGCATCTTAGCGAGGCCATTAGCAATTTAGTGAGACTTTGTTTCAAAATAAAAAATAAAATAGGGATAGAATATAGCTCAGAGGCAGAATGCCCCAAGGTTCAGTCCTCAGCAATAACACACACACACACACACACACACACACACACACACACACACATATACACATACACACACAGTTGTTAAGCAAAAAGGAACTTGAACTTAATGATTTGGAACATTCTCAGCATATCCATATTTGAGAGAGAGAGAGAAAGCAGAAGCATGTTGGGAAGAGAATGCCAAGTATGGGACCACACAAACCTTGGATAAGGAGAATGATATGGGTGTTAATCACAGAGGTAACCAGCTGTCTCAGCTGGAACATCTACAGTGAACTGAGGGGGAGGAGCAAAGGAAAGCTGACAGATTTGGATTTTACAGGACGAGATCATAGGGCTATTTAGCTGGGAACATGCCCGGTTCTTCAAAACAGGGGAAAAATGACCCTGAAGAAGATTCAAAGATCATCGCATCTACCTCATCAATTTCAAAAGGGGGTCAGAGCCTTGCTTTCAACAGGGCAGATACCTCCACCCTCAGCCACAGGGGCAGCGCTACCCAGAGGGGCAGATGAGGGGCGCAGGGCAGAACCCTGGAGCTTCAACTCACATTGGCAGAGTGGGAGAAGCAAGGCCATAGCCTCAAATGCCCAGTAGGTCCAAAAGGCAAGACCTCAGCCCAGTGGGAATGGAGGGAAGAGTGCTAAGACAAGGAGGATTATTTTTGCAGCTTAAGGCGTCATAAAGTTTGCCTTGCAGTTTGGATTGACTTGGAACCATTTACTTCTTTCTTCTTTCTCCTTTTTGGAATGGAAACATCAATCCCATGCCTGTCCCACTGCTGTATTCTGGAAGCATAAAACATCTGGTTTTACAAGTTCACAATTGGAACAGCAATGATACCTTGAGTCTCACCCATATTTGATGTGATGATACTTAGATGAGATTTTAGAATTTAGACTTTAGAAATGATGGAACACATTAAACTTTGGGGACTTTATGGATTTAATAAATGTAATACTGCAAGTGAAGGGCAAGGACTTTAGGAGACTATGAATATAATTCTATGGACTGAATAGTCTTGTCCCTTCAAAATCCCTATATTGAAATCCTAATTCCCATTAGGAGATGGAGCCTTTGGGTGGTAATGGTAGTGCCAGAGTCTCCTCCCCTCTTCTGCCATGGGAGGACACAGTGAGAAGATGTCCTTTGTGAACCAGGAAACAGTTCCTCGCCTGTAGACACTGAATCTACTGGTGCTTTCGTCTTGGACTTCCAAGCTTCCAGAACTGCTAGAAATAAATTTCTTGTTTATAAATTACTCCATCTATGAGAATCTGTTATAGCAGACTGAACAGATGAAGACATCAGAAATGAGCAGTGAGCCAAGTCCTACCTATAACCACTTGACAGATACTGAGATCAAACCCAGGTCCTCTGGCTTGTGTAGTCAAAAGACTTCGGCAGGAGAAAGGGGCAGCTAGAGCTTCTATGATGCTGCATAGGGCACCAACTGCCCAATTTACATGATAGGCTGAGAAAGAGCTTGCATTTGCCAAGGGCTTCGAAGATGGAGGCCCAGCTTTGCACCATTTATATTTTGTGACCATGAGTAAGTAGCTACCCCTCTACAGTCTTCCTCATCAGATCCGAAAGACTTGAATGTGGCTCTCATATTCTGTGGTTCTTGTGAAACTGCCAAATGACCTTGGGTTCACAGCAATATCTGTATCCAGGGCTGAAGCCATTATAATAATTCCCATTAGTGACCACAAGTCAAAGAGAGCTATCCTACTGGAGGCTATAATTTAGAACCATTCCTGCTTTTTACTCTTGCAACAGACAGAATGCTCTCTTAGCACTGGCTCATGGTAAAAATTGCAAGGATTAAGGAGCATTAACTTGGGCCTGCAGGGTCCATACCATTATGAAGGTGCTGAGCCAGGTAAACAGAGCACATGGCTGCCTTAACTCTAAGAAACCCAAGGGCTACTAGTAAAATGAATTACAACATGGAAACTGACAAATGACAGTGATTGCCTTTTTGCAACTAACATGAAGCAAGAAACATCCTTCACAGGACTGTGTCTCTGGCTTTCAGATTCTCAGAAGGCTGCCCGATGATTCTGCCTGTGTAACCAAGCAGCTGGCCTAAAATTAGTGTTGAGAGAACACTTGCTGGTTGCACCTTCTATTTGTAAAGTGCTGTCTCATTGGTGTGACCGGCAACTCTTCACACTGGCTTCGCCACCTCTGTCTCTGCTGGATGAGGCAGGGGCTGCTGAGGCTACACAGGGGCTAGAGCCATTAACACTCAAAGCCAGACTTTAGCTCTTGTGTCCATGATTCCTAACCTCCAAAGCTTGTTGCACCAGAGCCCTGCTGTCTGAATAACAGGAAGGCACAGGAATCGTGATCATGTTTGCTATTACTTTCACTGTCTTTTAACTTGGTCTCTCCAGAAAGTATTTAATTGGGGTAAAAAAAAAGTCTATTGTAAAAGAATATTTTACCCCTCATTTAATTGAAAGTGTCTATGAAATCTACAATGTTTTCTGTATCATAGTATTCTGGCCTATGTAGAATAAATAGGAAAACTCAGATGTGCTAGGATTCTTGTAAAATAAGAGGAATTTGATATGCAGATGATTTTAAACAATGGAGATATTTGCTTGAAAAGAGCACCTTAAAATAAAACTCAAGAACACAGGGGCAGCTATGATGGCATATACCTGTAATCCTAGTACTTAGGAGACTGAGACAGGAGGATTGCAGGTTCCTGATCAGTCTCAGCAACTTAATGAGACTCTCAGCAACCTAGCAAGAACCTGTTTCATAACAAAAAATAAAAAGGGCTGGGGGTATAGCTCAGAGATAGAATGACTCTGGGTTCAATCCTCAATACCACGAAAAAAAAAAAAAAATTAAAATAAAAGAATACATGGAGAAGAGCACAAGCCAATCAAGTCAACAGTTCTCCTTGGTGTACCCACAGGAAATGATGCCCTACCCTGCCTGACAGTGCTGCATGGGAATGCAGGGGGGTGGAGTTGGCAACTGGAGACCTGGTGTCCAGCTGTGTTACCTACTGGGAGACTGTGGGCTGCCTGCAACCTCTTAGGGGCCATTTTTCACTTTTATGTCTATGGGAGGAGGGCATTCTTTCTTGCCTGGGATGCACTTGTATCTATATAAAAGCTTGTCAGCATGCTTTCATGGTGTTTCTTGACATTCTTTTTAAGCCTGGCACTGCTGCATTGGCCCAATAATTCACACCTCCCACAGGACCCTTTCCAAACTTTTCAGCTAGAGTCCCTCACTAGGCCAGATTTGGTCTTGCTTTGATCCAATTTATGTTTCAATCTCTCATCTTCCCTGTGAAACAAGATCAAAAGATTGCTGATAACCATCTTTGTGAACTATCATTTAGAAAAATCTCATAAAGCAATGTATAATGTAGGAATACTTCCTCCCATTCCTGGCTTGCATGAGGAGTAACTTTTCCCTAAATGATCCCAGTCACTACTCCCACTATTCCTTCTCCATTCAAAGGAGAAGTGGGTTACTTGAGTACTCAGGCTCAGTCCTGCCCGTACACACAGGCCATGGGTACAGCATTAAGAAGTTTGCTATGACTCTTGACTCCAGAATTAGGCATACTTTACCTACTATATCTTCAGGATGAGGCCTCAATCCTTTGACATCTGGCCTGCTGAATGCAGACTGCACATTTGCTCTCTGCTATTTGTGCCTACACTGGTGTGGGCAGAGGAGTCCCAAGTTTCTGTTGGCATGAAGGGAATTACATGGGGGATGTTTTTAAGCACAGAAGCTAAGAGACAGAATATATGAGGAAATGACCTGGAGACTGGGTGGAAACTCGTTTTAAGCACCCATGAGATGCTCCCCAGAGTCTTCTAAAATTTCTTCAAACATGGAGCAAAGCTGAGCCTGGTGGCATATGCCTGTAATCTCAGTATTTGGGAGGCTGAGACAGGAGTATCTTAGGTTCCAGGACAGCCTCACCAATGTAGCAAGACTCTCCGCAACCTAGTGAGACCCTGTTTCAAAACAAAAAAGGACTGAAGGTATAGCTCAGAGGTAGAATGCCCCTTGGTTTAATCCCCAGTAACTCATCCCCCCACCCCCCCAAAAAAAGAAAGAGACAAGAAGAAAAAGATGAAGCAAAGTTTCCTGGAGAGATGTTGGGAACAAAGAACAACAAATTTTATGTATAAGTATCTGCAGGCTGTTCAGACCTAGGTACTTGAGTTTACAATTCTATAATTCTGAAACAGTATTTTCCCTTCTAAATTAGAAATTTTAAAGTCCTATACAGTGTTGGCACAGTGACACAGGTCTGTAATTCCAACACTTGGGAGGCTGAGGCAGAATCATCATCGACAGGTTCAAGGATAGCTTCAGCAATATAGCAAGACTCTCAGCAACTTTCAAAAACAACAAATAAAAAGAATAAAAAGGACTAGGGGTATAGCTAGATGTAAAATGCCCCTGGGTTCAATCCCCAGTAACACATACATACATACACACACACACACACACACACACACACTACACAAAGTAATTTAGCATTTGTACATGATGCCCCTTATAGTCACAGACCCTCTTACAACATCTGCTTGTTAGTGAAGGTATGTCCTAGCATTTGTACTGTAAGTCTCCCAACAGAGAACTGTGGAAGTTTCACTCACTACTTCGAATTCATTCCTCCAATCTCTCCCCTGCTTTGGACCATTCGAAGCTGACCTATATGGAGTATATCAGAGGCTCCCTTGCCTTTTGCTTCTATGAGTGTAGCTGATTGGAGGCCCTGGAGGAAAATTGAAGGCCAGGAAGAGAGTACAATTAAAAGATTTATTTCTCAGCTATCTTCCTGCTAAGTCACTGTGCTTCTTATGAAAGCCAGGGGTCCTTTTCTGGATTCTTTCAGACCTATGGGTGGTGTCAGCTCCTGTTTACTACTGGTCCTTGAGCACTCTGCTATCCTCTGCTGGTTCACTCAAATTCTGACCACATCTTTTCAGAAAGCCCTTGTATTAAACTCTCCTCACATTTCCTAGTTTGACTATGTTGCCTGTTTCCACTGAGACCCACATTAATTCACTGCAGAATAGATTGTTTTCTATTCTGGGCACTACCTCCAGTCACCTGGGTAACCTCAGGGAACCTGTAGTCATATCTGGGCCTCAGATTCCTAATATACAAAATGAGATGCCATGAGATAGAAAGGCCTCCAGACCTCATATTCTCAAATGGAGTGAGAAATTCTATCTCTAAAGTATCTTCTACAACCCAGCATGATGTCTGGCACACAAGCAGCACTCCGTGTTTGACAAATGATAACATCTAAGCTATGTATCATTTCCATTTTATATCCATTTCTTACTCCACTAAAAGGAAAAAAAATGTGCTTCAGAAAAAGGAACTGCCAAAGAAGCTGTATGTTTAAGTATATAGAGAGCTAGCATTAAGGTTACTTGCTCATCATGATTGAAAATGATACAATATTCCTTGTTCTTCTGAACATTTAAGACTTCCATGGAGGCCAGACAGTATGGCAGAAGGAGCAAGGGCCCTGGAGACAGGCATTATTAATTATATTAACTTCACAACACATTGTATTGACTGCCTCTTATGAAGATATTATGTAACTGGGGATACAGTGACCTATCCAGCTTGTGCCAGAGAAATGACATTTTCAGGAGATGCTCTAAGAGCCAGATAATGTCTCCAAATAGTCTTACTTGTACGGACAAGAGTAACCCTGGAAGAATCTCTCCTCAAAAACACTCCCCAGCTCCCAGGCTTCTAAGAGTCAGGACACAGAGAAGATTCGTTCCTATTTACATTCTTACCTATTTCCTTCTCTATCTGGCTTGAACCCTGCTCCACAGCTAAAAACACAGGCACTGTTCTAACATATAATCCTTCATTTAATAGCATGGACTGTTATACCCCAAACCAAAATACACCCCAAGGTTATAGATCTGCCCATGCAAATGCATGATCTGGCTTACACTACTGGTCACTGGTTAAAAGTATGAGCTCGTTCTTGGGTCTCTGCATTTAACTATTAACTATCCACAGATTAGATGTTTGAAACCAGTTTCCTTTCAGCAAATATTTCAAGTTACCAAAATGAAGATGGTTTTCACCAGAAGTCATGGGAAATGGCATTTATTTATCACTAGGATGATGAATAATATTGGTATATGACTAAGAAATGTAGTAATCATTCTAGCAAGCATTGATCAGTAAAGAAAAAAATCTTAAGATTCAATACAACTAACTCTTAATTTTAACTGGGAGATACAAAGAATACCAGTTCTTCTAGCATATTCTCCTTAGGCTTGCTCTCTCCATGAGTTATAAAAATTCTGCATAACAGGCAGTGGCAGAGCTGTAGCTTTGAGTGGGTGCTGATGGCTCTCTGAGGTGGTTTTGCAATCCTCACTTCTTTTTAAAACAAGTAGCTGTTTTTAATATTTTTTAAGTTATAGCAAAATATACACAAATTTGCCATTTTAACCATCTTAAAATGTAAAATTCAGTGGTACTAAGTACATTCCTGCTGTTATGCCACTATCAACACCATCTACTTCCAGAAACGTTTCACCATCCCATACTGGAACTCTACCCATTAACCATTAACTCCACATGATAAACCAAGTAGTGTGTTTCATTTGAAAGAAAGCTGGTCACTAGACAGCAGTTTCACCTTGCAGAGCAAATAGAGAACAGGAGCCCGACATGGATGAGTGAGGAGGAGAATCTGGGGGTGCATCCCAGATGATGCTCTGGAGACTGAGGTGGGGAAGGGGGTTACAAATAGGTGTTTAACCAACATTCTCCACAGCCTGAAACCTCGAGTGGAAGCATGCTCTCCTGAATGTGTGCAGAACATCTCAGGTCCTTCTGGATATTAATCAATAACCTATAATCAGAAGACCAAGCAGCACTGCCCTGAGACTTCGCCATACAGAGATGGGCTAGATTAGAAGTGTTCTCTAAATACCAGAAATGTGAGCACCAGACACAAGAATAATGAAGACTTTCAAAAGTGTTCAAACAACACTTTTAGAGAGGACAGGGTTCTCACATCTAAAGGAGTGGAAGAAACTGAGGCTGCATCACAAGCGATAGACCAGGCAGTGCTCTACGGATGCAGTGAAAGTTAGCAGGTAGCCGGGCGTGGTGGCGCACGCTTGTAATCCCAGCATTTGGGAGGCTGAGACTGGAGGAGCCCGGTTCGCAGCCAGCCTCAGCTACCTAGTGAGGCACTCCGCAACTTAGGGAGACCTTGTTTCAAAATAAAGAATAAAATATAGGACTGCGGGTATAGTTTGGAGGCAGAATGCCCCTGAGTCGAATCCCCAGTACCACAAAAAAAGGGGGGAAAAAGTTAGCAGGTAGCCTAGGAAAAGAAAACAGGAGCACGCCAAGCAACATTGGAGGAAAGAAGCAGTAAGAACAGACTGGAGAAGAAAAGATAACAAAAGCTGTGGGCTCAGCTGAAGACAGCAAAACCAAAATAAGTCGCTCATCTGCATAAGATATTATTCTCTACCATATCCCTAATTGGGAACTCACAGGAAAACACAAGGCGCAATAGATAGGGGTCCTTCCTTTCCATTAGCAGGTAAAGACTAACGTTCTAACTAGGATTGGTGTAAAATGCTAAAGGAACCTCACCTAGGCTCAAAAGGAAGAGATATTCTACATATTTGAGTTATATAATAATAATGAAATAGAAATAAGAGATACTGAAACTATTGGAAAGGACAGGCCATTATTATCATAAAAAGTGAAAGAGAATCAACTAAGTAAGGAAGTAATTGATGAAGATCTATATTTTATAGAAATACATATATTTACATATAATTACACATATAATTACACAGATTTGCTAAATACCAGTAACAGCCAGGTACTTAGTCCCTCTTAAATACTTCTGCAAAAAGAACTCCCAATAGAATATTGCCCCTTTCTTGACCCTCAGAGTGTAGGGTCTGTTCCTGAGTTTCTTAGGTCCCTGACAGACACCTATTTATTTCTTGCTGATGTAACCCTGGGAGTTTACATTAGAAAACCTTTGGACAACACAGTAAAGTTAAGTGTAGGGAGCACCTCTCTCTGCCATCTGCTGTGATGCCATGATGCTTCTTTCTACTGTGAATATATGTACTGCTATATGTAACTTAGTTACAATGGTACTTCAAAGCCTTAACAAAGCCGGATATAGTGGAACACACCTAGAATCTCAGTACTTGGGAGGCTGAGACAGGAGTATTGCAGGTTCAAGGACAGCTTCAGCTGTTCAGTAACCTAGCAAGAATTTGTTTCAAAACAAAACATAAAAAGGACTGGAGGTAGCTGGGGCATGGTGGCGCATACTTGTAATCCCAGCATTTCAGAGGCTTAGACCGGAGGATCTGGGTTTGCAGCCAGCCTCAGCTACTTAGTGAGGCCCTCTGCAACTTAGTGAGACCCTGTTTCAAAAGAAAGAATAAAAAAAATAGGACTGGGGATGTAGCTCGGAGGTAGACCTGGGTTCCATCCCCAGTACTGCGAAAAAATAAAAAAAGGACTGGAGGTATAGCTCAGAAGTAGAATGCCCCTGGGTTTCCTAGTACCCTGAAAAAACTTAAACAATACAATTTTCATCCAATAACTTACTAAACATGTAACAAGAAATAGGATAAAACATAAGATGTTTGATTATCTTTATAACTTGCATACTATCTTGTGAATTTCTATAACCTTGCTGCTTAATAATTTGTTAGAAACTTGAAGGGAGCCTCTATTTCATTGTCCCAAATTGAGGAAGAAAAGTTATAATTAAATGTCATTATCATTAATCATGTTGGGGAAACAGAGATGCAGATTATCTCAAGGGAAAGAAGCAATGACCAGGTTAAGAGTAAAGAGACTGATGATGAGAGAACACCTTCCCTCTTCTAAAATAAGGAGTAACTAGAGGTCTGTTCAGACCTTTGGACAATTAAGGGTAGTGATCACAACCACAGCTGAGGAAACAGTATCTAATTATTATGATTTAATGCTTTCTTAAGAAGCATACTTTCCTGAATGAAAACTCCTTTAGGTTGATGTTGGTCATAACAATCTAAACCTTTTATGGACATTTTTAAAAAATTAGTTTAATATTGGCATTGAAAAAAAGAGGAGTCCATCTGATCTTTAGATCCCAAATTCCTCTGTAACAAGATCTAGGGATAGTTTAGCCCCTGAGGAAGTAGAAATATAACCCTGTGGCCTGAGTGAACTCAAACTGAGTTGTCCTTTTGTTTCTCAATGCCCAGACTCCAGAGTCTGGGACCTGGACTCAGAAAGAGAAGTATATGTTTTCTCATATGCAGAAGCTAGTGCAGGAAGTAGAAAGGACATCAGGAAAGTAGAAGTAAGGCTGACAGGGTGGAAGAAGGGGAGGAGGGATACAGAGGAAGGCAGGAAGTGAGACTGATCAAATGATGTTATATGTATGTACCAATATGCCACAAACAAACCCATCATTCTGCACAATTCATATGCACCAATAAAAAAAAGATAAAGTTGGTTAAAAAAAAAAAAAACAGCATAAAAGCCAGATGATATCCTCATTCTATAAAGTGGAGCATCCAGGGATAATGCCTAAGGTGGATAAAATAGGGAATGGAAGTTCAAAAAATTTTAAGTTTAAAATGTAAATAATAAGCCAGGCATGGTGGCACATGCTTATAATCCCAGCATCTGGGAGGCTGAGACTGGAGGATCCAGGTTCGCGGGCAGCCTCAGCTACCTAGTGAGGCCTTCTCCAACTTAGTGAGACCCTGTTTCAAAACAAGGAATAAAAAAAAAAAAAAATAGGGCTGGAGGTATAGCTCGGAGGTAGAATGCCCCTGAGTTTGATCCCCAATACTGCAAAAAAAAAAAAAAAAAAAAAAAGTAAATCATGAAATAATCCAAAATAATGAATAAAAATTGCAAATGAGAAAATTCCTCATCTTGTTAACATATATATTTATACATATATATACATATATACCACCAATTTTAGACTATACACACATGCATACACACACATATATAGTCTAAAGTTGGTGAACAAAAATTGAAGTGTATTATTTACAGTATAGAGGGAATTAACAAACACCTAAAACTAGAAAAGGGTAAATAGACATGTTTGCTTTGGGTGTGGACCTGCAAGGAAGAGTTGAAGTGCTCACACATGATCTCTCTCCCCTCCCTACCCCACACCCACACCACCTCCCTCTTCAGGAATGTGTGAATTTTTTAACATTGTACATATATTGCTTGGATAATTGTAATTAAAATTGTAAATAAAATGTGGAAAATTAGATGTACTATAAAGACAACATGCTTTAAATTGGAAAGTTGAAACATTCCAAATTCTGACTAATGAGGATCATTAAGGGACCAGAGGGGCTCTGTCTCCAGGGAAACAGCTGCCAGGAAGCCCGGGGAAGCACCTGCGGAGGTTTCTGCTCTCACAAACTTCCCACGGCGCTGCCTACAGGCTACCGGTGAGTGGAGGGCCCAGATGGCCACTGAATTGGTCCTGCGTCCACGCCTGCACACAGAGCCCTGGGAGGTGCGCTCTGGAGGAACCCTAATTAGGCACTGCCTGTCAACAGGCACCCTGGTGCCTGTGGTGCCTAGTCTCCCATCTGTCTACATATCAGCCTCTGTGAACTCACATCTCCATACTCCCAGGCCAAAGGATACTTTATAGAAGCCCTCGGTCATGGAGGTCATGGACCCATTCTTTGCCCTCATCCAGAACTGTGGAATGTACCTCACATGATACTGATCTACATGCAACTGACTTGGCTGAAAGAGGAAAATAGAAAAATGGCATCAATGCTCATAGATGGCTTCTGCGTCTCTCTCCGGGCAAAGGATTGTTTGCTTTCACTTTGTGTGTTTTATAATAGGAAAAAGTAGCTTTTTAATTTTATATGTGTAAAATTTTATTATGTTAGGAAAGACGCTTCCTTCTCCCAGTTAAGAATCGATGGACTCAGTAACAATTTCTACTTGAGGTAATATTCGAGGGCCTGCAGGAGACCTTGTATGACTGAAGTAGAGCCAAGCTGCTGGGTCACAGCTAGTGTCCACAGCAGGAAAGAACAATTAGCGACTTTAAGCAATTTTGTGTTTATATTCTTTCAGGAAGCAAAGTTCCGCTTAAGTAGGCCCCTGTGCAATTATTACAAGGGTCAGTACAGAAGATATTGATAGATGCCAAGTGTCTACAGTGGGATATTCAAACACACTTCAGGAAATGTTCTTGGGAAGCATAATAAAGTTATTTGACAATTTACTTGCAAGCATAATGGTGAGAAGATGGGAATAGAGAATATGCTTGTGCATTAGAGGCATATTACTTATCCCATAACTAACCTAAAATTCTATCAGAGAAGCAACACTTCACAGCACTGTTTTTAATAAGAATTTTTTTTCGTAAGGATTGTGGCTCAAATTCTAATATCTTTGTATGTGTGGCATACAGCTTCAAACTTTCAGCTCCTAAAACTTAACTTCAAATTCATATCTGGCTTTGCATAAATGGCCTCAAAAATCTACTCTTGTGGCCACAGCTAGGCTGCCATCAAATTTTAATTACAAACTAAAGTCTTTTTTTACAGAACAGATAGAGAAGTGGAAAAGTAAAGCAACAATATTATATCATCAATGCATTCAGAGGGGCTTGTGGAGAGTGTAAGACATCAAAAATAGTTTTGCTGAAATCAGTAGGAGGCAACACAGGAGAGGCACCTTTCTGTGTCAGAATATCTACTAGTACGAAATGCAGAGCTGGCAAAGAGCATGAGTCATAAATAGTTTCTCAGACATGACAGGGGAAACCTGCTCCATTGGGTCTGACCTCATCTGCTCAGAAATTCCTCTACTCTGATGCCCAGAGGCGGAACACACTTGTTAGATATGTTACTGCTATGTTCTACTTTAGAAGAGCCACATTTTTATACCAATATGAAAATATGCCTGAGAATCATACCTGTGCTCCTGAAACAGGGACAAAACCCTGTCACAAATGTGAGTTCAGAGAACTTTCCCCTAACTGGTAGTGGGGTAGAACCACCCTACAGAAGCTTGTAATAGTCAATTATTAATTTTTTGAAATTAAAAAAATGGTTATTAAGTAGTCATTACTGAACATTAAATTATATAAATTTACAACTAAATTATATTAAAACAAAGATAATCAATACCTCCAAATGATCAACTCCTACTAATTTTACTATTATCTTTGTCTTCAGTGTTGTTTATATCCATTAATATCTGTGTGGTGGGAATCTTAGATAATCATGGCCTACTAGGCAACTCTTCCCAACTCCAGGTTCAGCAATATCATTTAGTAGCTTGAAATGGGCCATGGTGGAAGCATTTATACCACTAAAATTTCAAACACCACGAATCAGGGCTTGATTTATTATTTTATTGATATCTTATGAAAGTGGTATCTTACTAAAGTCTTACAAAAATGTCAGAGAAAAATTTAATAACATGAAAAGTGTGTCATGTTTGTAGCCATTACATGGTGGATAGCACTAAAAAAAGTGAGGATATATTCTCTCAGGATTCAAAAACTACTGTCTGATTCAATACAGAAGCTGCTCACATAGATTAATAAGTAAACCTCTGACGCGGGCTGTTGTTTCACTTCCGTCTAACCTGCTAACATAAATGCAACTCAACCAATACGTATGTTGGAACTACACTCATTTGTCAGTTGCAATCAAAGGTTGCTATGGATACAGGAGTTTAACAAAACTCAAGAAAAGCGTTCTGTGGGAATCAATTATAATGCAATCAGTCAAATGCAATGTGTATTTTATTATGAATTGTCCTGAGTTAACGTTTATAGTAAAAATATGTGTATATTTATGCACATGCTTTTTATTCTAGACAGCTGCTTGTTATACATGTACTAGTATGCCACTGTTCCTGACCCCCAGGAAGTGTAGAGACTGACTTTCCCATGCAACTGTACACCACTAAGTTCCTGCTAAAATGCCCATTGCTCTTTAAATCAGTTTTTTTTTGTGTGTGGGTGGGGTGGAGGGATACTGGGGATTAAACCCAGAGGCATTTTACCTCCAAGCTATACTCGCAGCCTTTTTGATTTTGAAACAGGGCTTGCTAGGTTGCTAAGGGTTTCAATAAATTGCTGAGGTTGGCCTCTAACTTGCAATCCTCCTGTCTCAGCCTCCCAAGTACTGGGATTACAGGCATGTGCCACCATGCCCAGCATAAATCAGGTTTTTCACTAATGCAAAATTCCCATTTTAGTGCTCAAAAGATTTGCCTCATCAGTCTTGCTTTTACAGCATAAGTGGCTGTCACCAGATGGCAACAGGGTTGGGTTTGACCCTAAGCAGTTAGATGTAGAAGAAGATCAGAAATTTCTGAGTCATAATCATATGCAAAAAAATGAATATGCTTATGAAACAACTAAAGATTTCCCATACTTTTATATCTAGGTAACTTTTTTTCATGGCAAACAATCTTATCTTTGAAGTCATAGTTATAAAATTTCTTTGTGCTTGATAACTGTCTGAGAAGCTTGTTAAAAATGTAGATTCCTGGGGTTGTATCTCCAGAGCTCATGATTCTGGGTGCAGCCCAGTAATCTACAATTTTAAACAAACACCCCCAAGTATCTCTAAAGGAAGGAGGTGGCCCCAGTTCGGTTTGAAAAATGTAGCATTATGAGACACTCTGAACATAAACATGGCAACTTGTCTAAGCTCCCCACTGTGTTCTTAGCAGACTCTGGCTTCAAGCTGGCCACAAGGAAGTGTCTTCCTGCTGCTCCAGCTTTTCTTTTCAGCTGGCATGAATCTCGCCCCACCCACCCCTTCCCCAACTCACCAACTCAATGTTTTTTGGTTCCCAATAAGAAAAAAAAAAAAAAAAAAAGGACAAGTGTTGCTTATCATAAACAGCCTAATGAAAAATCTTGTTGAGCCGGGCGTGGTGGCGCACACTTGTAATCCCAGCATTCTCGGGAGGCTGAGACCAGAGGATCCGGGTTCGCAGCCAGCCTCAGCTACCTAGTGAGGCACTCCGCAACTTAGTGAGACTCGGTTTCAAAATAAAGAATAAAAAATAGGGCTAGGGGTATAGCTCGGAGGTAGAATGCCCCTGAGTTCAATCCCCTGTACCGCAAAAAAAGAAAAATCTTGTTGAAGTCAAGAGAAACTCTATCAATAGAGGAAACACAGGTTTACTATGACTTGGTTTTAATAAGCTAGGCCTGGAGCACCCCTTGTAATGCTCATGAACCATCTGCTACATTGGCTTAGGACTTTGCCATGGATGGACACCAAGCTCATAAGTCTTGAATTTCTAGACTCAATGCATCCTCCACTGTGAGGACTGGGCCATGTGCCCAGTCCACGTGCTGGCATTGCTGCTTTAGTTGGAGGTCTTCTGGCTTCTCTTATCATTACTTCCTCTCCCCAGGCAGGGAGATAGCTTTCTTTTGGATTTGAATACAAAATAATACATCTGATTGTTCTTTGAATGTTTCCAAACACCAATTAATTCTGGCCATCAGCATTCCTAAAAATATCTTCATAGCATTTGCCTCCTGAAACTTTATAGAAGTGTATTTGCTAGACTTCACTGGTGTGCCTTTAGCCAACCCTTTCAATTTGTGCTCATCAACACTAGTTTCCAAGATTAAGAAGTCTTCCACTCCTCTCCATTTATGTGAGTTAGAATGGGAGAATCTAAAAAATCTTGTATGCTTTTCTTTCCTCTTGAGCTACTTAGAATCTTACTACATTAAATTATAACTAGTTTTACTCACTTAAATATTTTCTTATATTGCAGAATATTAGTTCAGCTATATCCAGCCAAATCATGTCAAATAAAATATCAAGTGAGATGTGAGTTTTAAAAGCCCCCTCCATAAACCAGACAACAGTGCTATTTCTCTGGTCACAATGAGAATAAGGTACAGTTTCAAAATTTTAGGAGCTTAAGTGGACTCAAGACAATCTTGCAGAAACCCAGGGCTCAGTAAAACAGAGTTTTAAAACCACTGTGCAGAGTCAAATAGTTACTTCAGTTTGGAATTGATTTTCCTCTGCTATTTAAGTAACAGGCAGAATTCTTAACTCTTAACATGTCTACAGCATCACTGGCACAGTGCCTTTCTTAGTGAATCTTTACATACCATTGTGACAGAATCGTTCAACTGAAATTATTTGGGGCATTTTCAACAAGTCAATGACAAAGTTCTGTAACAGAAACATTTGTTTTTACATTGAGAAATGAAACCAGCATGTACTCTGGAAGAAGGAGCATTAACTTTTAACTAAGCATAGAGTAATCTTTAGTAAATTATCCACCACACCATATTGCCCATATGCCTAACACAATACATATTAGAACAACACAATTACTACTGCAAACTGTCCTTCTGTTTGAAATTCATAAGATAGACATCAATGGATTGTCCAATAGTTATCCCTGTCCTCCCCTCCCCACACTGTTCTTTTTAGTTTTTGTGAAGGTGTCTTTTTTTTTCTTAATAGGACAAGGTAAGACATGGGCACTTTCTGATAAATGTCAACAGAATATTCTGTAGCATAGAGAACATAATGAATTCTCATTTTGCAATGACATTAATATCTTTCAGGTTTTAGAAATCCAATTACATGATACAACTTAATAACAATAAGCAGAATTCAGCCCCAAACACCCATCTAGTTAGGCCATTCTTTTATCTATTCCAACATTTATCAAGTACCTACTATGTTTCAGACACTGGGTTAGATTAGGGTAGTAGACACATGAATAACACACAGCCCTTTCTCTCAACAAGTTTCCAATCTAATGAAGGAGGCAGATGCATGGGTAGATAATGTTTTAAGTATAGGTACGGTACAGGGATAGGAGAAATGAACAAGAGCGCTTAGAATCCAGGTGACCCCAAAGCTGAAATTTAGACGAATGATTGGGAAGAATATACCCCAGAAAGAATTAAGAGAGCAAGGAGAATCATTCTAGAATGAACAAAAAAAATCTGGAGCCAAGAAATAGAATATCAAGCTCTACTGTTAGTATAAAGCAAGGACTGGCACACTGTGTGACCTGGCTAGTCTCTTATATGTCATGCAAAGGAATCTGGACTTGATCTTGATGCTAATAGGAATCACTGAAGAATTTTTCAAAGGAAAACATCAAGGTCATATCTGTTTTTTTTTTTAATTGTTTGATTGTTTTTTATTTTTTAATTTTTTAAAGCCATTCTAGCTTCTGGTGATGGTGCATTTGGGTGGTTAAAGACAGAATTACAGAGCAAATTAGAAGCTACAATAATACAGGGAAAAGTTTTATGACCTGGGATAGGGTGGCATTCATAGGGATGGAAAAGGGAGAGAGATTTGAGAAATAATTCTGAGATGAAACTGGAAGAAATTGGTTTACAATTGGATGTGTGGTGGTGGTAACAGAAGTTTCTAGAATGACTCCAAGTTTTTTATTTGAGTGGCTGGAAATGGGAATGATATCACCCACTGAGATAAAAAAGAAGTCACTCAGGAATTGGTAAAATGACTTACTCATTCACTTAATAATTGGGCACCAAAAATTGGTCCAAACACAGAAAACATAATAGTGAAAGAAACAAATGGAGCTTAAACATTAGTGGGGGAAGGTAAACAATAAACAAGAAAAAATATTATATTGCATACATTTTGAGATGTGCTCTGAAGAAAAATAAAACCAAGAAAGGAAAAGTCATATATGGAGACTCTTTAAGAAGGTGCTCATTGAGCAGAGAGGCTAAAGGAAGTGAAACATGAGTCATGTAGACCCAGTGGGACAAAAATTTCAGGCACAGGAACAGCAGCAAGTGTAAAGACCACAGTGATGGCTCCAGTTTTGCACATGTTGAATTTGAGGTCACTTTATCCAGGTGGAGATGTCCAGGAAGTGGTTAAGTACAAGTGTGAAGTTCAGCAGAGTCCAGGCTGGAATATAGATTTGGAATTATCAGCATGTCATAGACTTATGAATCTTGAGATTGGAGAGGACAACTTGGGGGAAAATGTCCAAGTCATAGAAGCAGTGGGTCAAGCTCAGTAATTTAAGAACCACCAATGGTTATGAGGCAAGGGGAAGAAATCCATGAAAGAGAAAAAGAATAATAGGATTCAGTGTTATAAGATTCAAGAGAACAGCAAGCAGTGATCATCATTTTAAGTATAGCATCAATCCAGTGACTGAAATGTGCCCACTGTGATTAACAATTAGCAGGTCACTGATGGCTGCAGTTGGAATAGCCTCAGGGGAGTGGTGGGTGTGGGAATTGCACTACAGTAGTTTTAAGAAGGCGGAGGGAGGAAACCCAACACTGTAAGACATCTTGTGAGCAGTGTGGCAGCAGGGAGAACACCTACACTGACAAAATCCAGAGTCTGGCCAGAGAGAACCAGCTGGAGCGGTGCTGGCAGGCAAAGGATGCTCCCTGAACTAGAGCAGAAACCAGCTCACTCTGCCAGCTGGCAGTATGCAGTTCAGGCTCCCAGAACTAATTCTGACCAATGACCTGAACTTTATTGGGCTAGGATGGAGAAGCTAGGTCACCTGACATTCCTTACACCAATGGATTGTGAGAACCTTCAGGAAATTCTCCCAAAATCTGTAAGATTCCATGTGATAAGAGATGTAGTCAAACATTACAAATGACATTTTCAGTGGAGGAGCCTGGCCATGGAAAAGGGACAGGGGACCGACTCACTTCTGTGTTTCCTGAGCAGGTGGCCTCATGTGTGGCTGTTGCATCCTATTAGGAAAAACTCCTCATTCCCCCATCCATACCACAGAGTACCAGTTCCAGAAGCTCAAGGTAATGCCTAGCTGCATGTATCAAGTACGATGAAAGATAAAGAAAGGAAAAAGCTGAATGGTGATGGAAATGAGGGCCTAGCTATATGGAGGGAAACTAATCAAACAAACATTATGAAAAGATTTAACAGAGGAGTGAGTGAACACTAAACAGTCATCCAAGTGTGGTGGTGCATACCTGTAATCTCAGTACTTGGGAGGCTGAGACAGAAGGATTTCAGGTTTAAAGTCAGCTTAGAAACTAAACGAGACCCTGTTTATTAATAAAAAATAAATAAAATAGGGCTGGGGTGGAGCTCAGAGATAGGATGCCCTGCCCCTGGATTCAATCTCTAGCACTGCAAAGGAAGAGGAGGAGGAGGAGGAGGAGGAGAGGAAAGAAGAAGCAAGAAGAAACAAGGAGAAAGGGAAACTGACTACACTATCATGATTGATAGTCACTATAGAGTCATGAATTTGGACAATTTTTTTAAATATCAGAATGAACTATGTTTAATCAAAGGCAGTTCTACAAAGCCCAGCAGGTAATAAACTTATCATGGACTCTGTCTCAAGGAAATATAATCTAGAAATAAAAACAGACTTCAAGGATTTTTAGATAAATCTATCAATAACAAACTCTTGGCTGTTCTTAATCAATTTGGGTATTCTAGACATCTCTAATCTTGAAGATAAGTTTAGGTAGGATAAGATTTTATCAGTCAGCACAAAATCTCATTCACACACTTCACTGACACGCCCATTTTCTGGCCTTGAGACTCACTTAGAATGTTACTTCTGCTTCTTGAAATAAGCTAAACTTGAAGCTCCTATTAACTACAACTCTCCATTTTGTTTTGATTGCCTGTACAGGCAGTGTGTACACACCTCAGCTATGTTCTTGTACTCTGAGCTATCTTGGATACACACAATTGGGCAATGATTACTTAACTATGCACACCAAAATATAACAACATGCAGAAGGACCAGAATCACTTAAAAAGCCAGTAGGAAATAACAAATGCGATCACTATCATAATTTCAAAATAAGGGTTGAAATCGCCTTTTCATTTCAGATTCATATTTACAACTGCTACATACTTCAAACACAAATTTCTGAAACACAATCTAGTCTCTCTCAATCCCTCAACTTGTCCTTACTTCTATATTCTATATGACCCAGCTGCCTCTCTCCTATTGTACTCCAGGTTTTGTGCATTCTATCATAAAACAGATCACTTACTAGTATTAGGATAAAATTCAAATTTTTATCATAGCCCACAAGACCCTTATCTATCTCCCTGACTTAATTAGTCTATTTTCTGACTTTCAAATCCAATTCTATCATCTTAAACTCAGCCAGATTCCCACAAATGCTCTGCCTAAGCATTCATTTTCATTAACATTTCAAAAGGTATTCATTTTTTCTTTGGGGAGGCCTTGGCTTGACACCACTTCTTCCAAGTTTGGGTTAGGTATCCCTCTTATGTGCTCTTATATCGAATCACACTTTTCCTTACAGCGCTGCACTGTAGTTGCCTGTTTACTTGTCTATATCCTCCATAAGAAGGTAACTGAGAACAGGGATCATGACTTTATTTTTCACAGTAACTTCAGCACCGTGGACAGTGCCTATACTGGCGAATAAGATGAAGAAAGACAGGATAATATGAAGAAAGAGGAGAAAAAAACAATAGTAGAGTAGAGCGCCAAGATGGGGGAGAAAAAGGGAGATTAATGAAAGAAGTAAAATAAAACAAAATAAAGGATGCAGTAGGAATTGTATGGATTTTTGTGAAACACAGGAACCTCAGCTGGGCCTGGTGGTGCACGCTTGTAATCCCAGCATTTGGGAGGCAGAGACTGGAGGATCCGGGTTAACGGCCAGCCTCAGCTACCTAGTGAGGCACCCCAAAACTTAGCTAGACCCTGTTTCAAAATAAAGAATAAAAAATAGGGCTGGGGGTATAGCTCGGAAGTAGAATGCCCCTGAGTTCAATCCCCAGTACCACAAAAAATAATAATAAAAAAAAAGAAGAAGAACCTCTACCAAGGGGACTATGTTAATTGATCTCTGTCCCAAATACATGATCTTACTCATACCTGATAATTACCGTGTAAACATTAATATATTCATTTAAAAAAATGTCGAGACATCAAAAAGTTGGGTAACTCTTCCTAAATTATACAACCATTAAGTTGTGGAGCAGTCTTTGAAACTAGGACATATGCTAGGAGAACTTGCCTAGGGCATGTGCTCTTTCTGGGAAGTGCTCATCTAGGAAGTAAATTCAGAACAAAGGAAGATTTGATGGTTAAAAATTCTAAGCATCCAATCTTACAAATGAAGCTGTGACTTACCTTCTTAGAGCTTGGCTCCTGATTCCCCCTCCTCTCTAAATTTCTATCTTATAGTTCCTCAGAGAACAAGGAGAACCTCTTGAAGTTAGCAATAACCAGCATCCTATACAGGACTGAAATCAGGGGCATTCATTCTTCCCTCTAACCTCTCTAGAAAAATTTGTGGATTGTAGGCCTGGGCCACAAATCCAGGACACATCTCTGTTCAACAGATTGCTCTCCTTTACCCTTTGCTACAGACTCAATAAGGGATAGGAGTGCTGCTATGGCACCAACCAGCAATCCATGCTACACAGTTCAGCACTAGCTTTTCCTTGTTCTAGCAATACTTGTAAAACTTTCACTTGTTGAAGTGCAAAGTTTATAGCAGATATGACCCTCGGGTAATCAGAACAAAAGTAAACTTTGTCCTAAATTGTTCGAATGTCCTAAAGTGACATTAAAAATGTGTTTGAAGCTAAAATATATATTGCATTATTTTATATTATAAAACAGTGTGTTCTTTTTCCAAACTTCCCTAACAATGGAAACAGCTTTGTCATGACAGTCTTCATAGATGTGAGAGAAGGGAAGCTATCCCTGTAGTGGAATAAAAGCTCACACAAGTGGCTATTCTGCCTCGGGTTCCTGCGTTTATGTAAGTCTTCCCAAGTAGAAACAGAGTCCTTAAAGACAGGGCCCTCTGCAAACCTTCCCTCATCTTCCCCACTTTTTGAATTTACTAGATTTACATATTTTTATCTATAAATATTCACATCTGATGTGTGTGTGCCTATATATTTTTTCTTGTTCATCTAAACATCAAAGCCAATGCCCTCTGATAAAAGCAGATTTTCACAAGAAATTAATTTTAACTGATTCAATTCATCATCTAACAGTGGTTACCAAGGATACCAAATAGCCGAAATCACTTGGCTCCAACTTGCTTGTTAAATCAGAAGATATTAACAGAAAACTGTGAAGAATTATTGTTGTCTAAGTAATCGGGCCAGAAACAGTGTGCCCTCTCAATGTTCCCAAGTTCTGAGCTCAGTTAAAAACATTCCAGCCTATAATAATCACTAAAGATATACAAAGATTCTTCTAGGATTTGAAATTCAGTGATTATTATTTAGAAAAATGACCGCTAATGGTTTCCCTTTAATTCACTTCCTAATGAAGCACTGAACTGAGAATGGCTACTGATTTGATCTTCTTATCAATCTGAAAGCAGACGATTCTCACCATGGCAGTTAATTGAGCATTCAGGTAATCCTGCTGAGTCTGCCGTAAATCAAACAGCCCATCACTGTGTATTTATTAATAGAGGGTAGCATTTAACACATGAGGCTAGGATGTGCTCAGGATGGGCAGAGGGTTAAAATAAAACATTCAAAGCAAATAAACAAAAAAATTTGTAAGACTAAGCTCTATCTAAAATGTATTACTGTATATTTGTGCATTTAAAGAAGAATCAAAATAATTGCTATTTTCACTCCAAAATGCACAATTTTCTTATTAATCAATGTATTACTATTCACTTTAAGAATGTTAATTCTCTGTCATTGATTGCTATTATTCTGTCCCATTCTGTGGCTTGTTTTAATTTTGTTTATAATATCTTTGGCAAAAAAATGTTTATATTGTTATGTTTGTCAAAGTCTTTTATGGTTGTTAGCTTTGGGGTAATGCTAAGGAAAGTCTTCACCTACCTCAAATATGATAGAAACTGGTCATTACCATTCAATATCTGTTTTTCTGTTTTCTCAAAACAACAAGTTACACTGGGTTTGAAATGACAATCTATCAAGCTGAAAAACTATATTTCTCAACCTTCCTTATAGCTAGGAATGGCCATGTGACTGGATCTGACTAATGAGTTGAAAGCAGGAGGTGAGATGGGACATTCAAAGAGATTACTTAAAAAGAGTAGACTCAGAAGCCGGGCGTGGTGGCGCACGCTTGTAATCCCAGCATTTGGGAGGCTGAGACCGGAGGATCCGGGTTCGCGGCCAGCCTCAGCTACCTAGTGAGGCACTCCGCAACTTAGTGAGACCCTGTTTCAAAATAAAGAATAAAATATAGGGCTGGGAGTATAGCTCGAAGGTAGAATGCCCCTGAGTTCCATCCCCAGTACTGCAAAAAAAAAAAAGAGTAGACTCAGGTTGGAGGTAGTGTCTTTTGCCTTTCCCAGGGAGGCAAATGTGCATGCTCGAATTCCAGACGCCATATTAGCCCATGAGATGACTTTGAGTTAAAAGCCATGCTCTAACAAAATAAAAAGACAAGGAACTTGGGTCTTATAATTACCTAGAGCCTCCCAGACTTGTGTAGCCTATCTTTAGATCTCTTCACAGGAGACCATTTTGAAAATGTATCTTCTCTGTTTAATCTGCTATTACTGTTTTACTGTCATATGTAAGGAATTATTATAAAATAATTATTATAAATCATACATTTTCCTTTGAAATTTTAATGGTTTCTTTTATTGTTGCATTGTGATTGCACATAATAGTGGAATTCATTGTTACATAGTTAACAGGGTTTTTTTTTTCATAAAATTTAAACCACATGAACATTTTGTGAAGCAGAAATATATTTTCCCCAAACAGTGAATTATATCAACACTATTTACAGAATAACCCATTTTCTCCCCTCACTGATTTGAAAGGCCACCTTTGACAGATGCTATACTATCATATTACTTTGTTTTTGTTCCATTAGTGTTTTTGTACAGTCTTTTGAATTTTTTTTTTAAACTGGTCTTGCTAAGTTACTATGCAATGGCCTCAAACCTGCTTCATTGTGACTCAGCCTCTCTCATAGACCACCATACCTGGCTGTACAGTTTTAATTTCGCTCTGAAAAGTACAGTTATGTGAAGAAAGTTGAGAGTATAAGTAGGCTTCAAAGGAGTGGGTAAAGGGCAAGGAAGAGGCCAAATAACTATGGAACAACAAACAAGGCCAAGCTGAGATAAGATTCTCCATATTACTGCACAAGGAGCGACAGGGGAGAGTCTGTATACAGAGTGCCTACACTCTAATCGCAGCTCCATGACGTACTAGCTATGTAGAGCCAGAAAAATAACTTGACTTGTCTATGCTTTGGATTCCTCCTCTGCAGAATGGGTATAACATGAGAACCTACCACAAAGTTACTGTGTTAAATGAATAGTCACATAAAAGCTTAGAACGGTACCTGGCATAAGAATATAAGTCCTGTTAACTACTGTTGTTATTATAAGCAATTATAATTCATGTAATGATGTATCTGTCATAGTTATAATTATATCAAGCTATCAGATTTTTTGTTTAAAGTATTGTCAATAATGTTGAATTTTATCCCATGCTTCTTGGTACCACACGAGATGATTATGCTTGATTCTCTAAAGACTTACTATTATGAATGAGACACCTTTTCTCACCCACTGAAATGACAGATAATGACAAATGTTGGTAAGAATGCGAAGAAATGAGAATCTTTATATACTATTGGGAGGAATATAAAATAGCACAGTCATATTGGAAAATAGTTTGGCAGTTCATCAAAATGTTAAATATAGAATTACTACATTACCAAGAAATCCTTCTTCTAGGTATATACCTAAAAGAAATGAAAGTATACATCCACATAGAAACTTGTACCTGAATGTTCTAAGCAATGTTATTAATAATAGCCTAAAACTGGATTAAAAAAAATTGAAATCCAAAGATTGCTAAGTAGATAAATAAAATGTAGTATATTCAAGCAACGAATGGTGGTGCACACCTGTAATTCCAGCACTTAAGAGGCTAAGACAGGAGAACTGCAGGTTTGAGGCCAGCCTCAGCAACTTAGTGACGTCCCTCAGCAACTTAGTGAGACCCTGTTTCAAAATAAATAATAAAACAGGGCTAGGATGTAGTTCAGGGGTAGAATCCACCCTGGGATCAATCCCTAGTACCACAAACAACAACAAAAAAGTAGTACATCCACTTAATGGAATAATAATCAGAAATAAAAATGAAAGCACTAATGATACATGCTGCAACATGGCAGGACTTCAAAAACATCATGCTAAATGAAAGAACAAGCCACAAAAGAGATTACATATTGTATGATATCATTTATATGAAATGTCCAGAAGAGGTAAATTTATAGAGACAGAAAGTAGATTAGTGTTCTCCTGGGATGGGAATCAATAGTGAATAGACATAAGGAATCTTTCTGGGATGGTAAAAATGCTCCAAAACTGATTTACAGTGATGTTTGCATAACTTTATATGTTTACTAAAATAATTTAATTGTGCTCTTAAAATGGATGAATTATACAATATGTAAAATAAAGCTATTTTTAAGTGAAGATATGGCTGGAGCTAAAGTGAGGAAAATGGAGTTTCTTATTTTGCATAAATAATTAAAAATTACAAGAAGTATTTATACATAAACAACAACAAATCTTTGTGTGATAATAGACTTTGTAGTGCTTTCTATTCTTGTAGTCTTAAAGTAACCTCCCCAGGTTGCAGTACATCATTCCTTTAATATAAATCTGTATTTATTTTACTATTACTTAACATAGAACTTGTGCATTTTTGTGCTTAATTGAAGTCTACATCAAGATTTTTTTTCCTATTGCTTTTGCTGAACTTCGTAGTATCCGTGTGATTCTAGCCTCAGAAAGTGCTTTTTCTGTATCTTTCCTGTGCTATGGAATAATTTTAAAAGTACATGAATTCTTAAACATTTCAAAAGGAAACTCTGATAATTTTATCAAAATAAGTAATGTGTATAAACCCACTAGATACAGCAATATCCTTCTAATAGAAATATTAACAATAATTCTAGATAGTAGATATACTAATGACCTTTAATTCTTATACTCATTTAAAAAAATTTTTTTTTGCAATAGGAACTTAAATTTGCAATGACTATTACGGTTCCAACAAATAAGAGGGACAATATATTATATAAATTTTGCTAAAGAAATATATAAGCCTATAACATTTCATGGAAACAGTTCTTTGATAACCTTTCAGTTCTTTCTAAATAGTTTTATACCCACTCTGAGATGTTTGTTCTGTCCAATTTCTATTTCTATATCATTGGCATATATGGAACTTTTTGTATTTTTTAATCTCTTCTATTATGAATCAGTTATTCATCCCTCTTGCTTTATATTTTTCTCAATTTTCTCTTGGAGAGAATAGCAAACTATTTACTTATCTGTATTTCAAGGAAATATATCTTGGTTTTGCTCACTAATACTACTTCTTTGGTTTTGCTCTTTGCTTTTTCACTTTTTTAAACAAAAATCTTTAAGATGTATTAAGTAATTTTAATCTTAAATCTGGGCAAAGATCAAATTAAAGTAGCATGGCGTTGACAGGGCTCTTTCAGTTTTACTGATGTTTCACTTCTGCTGTGTGTGTGGGGAGGTACTAGGGATAGAACCCAGGGGTGCTCTACCACTGAGCTATGCCCCTAGCCCTTTTTATTTTATTTTGAGACAAGGTCTCACTAAGATGCCCAGGCTGGTCTCGAACTTGGTCTCTTCTCTCAGCTTCCCAAGTCCCTGGGATTACAGGTACGCACTACCACTCTGGGTATTTTTGCTCCTACCTCTTTTGGTTTGCTTTATTTTTCTATTTTTAGGCCCTTAAATTCAATGTTTGGTTTATTTTCTATTGCTCTATTTATTTCCTATAACAAGTTAGAGTTAGAAATTTTCATCTAAATATAGCTTTGGCTGTACTTCACAGTTTTGATATATGTGCTCTCATTTCCAATGTGTTCTCAATGTCCACACTTTCAGCTTCCATTTCTGATTCCTCCTCCTCCTCCTCCTCCTCCTCCTTATTCTCCTCCTCCTCCTCCTCCTCCTCTTCTTTTTAATTCAAGAGATCTCTCAAATAGTTCAATTTTCAGTTGTTTAGG